>WNWK01045361.1:0-14758 GCA_009830355.1 Cherax destructor
TTTATGTATATAGTTTTTGCTTTTGTTTTTCTATGGGGGCTCTCATTGTTAGACCTAATTTAATTAGGATTCTTCTAGGTTGGGATGGGCTGGGCTTGATTTCTTATGTTTTAGTAATTTATTACCAAAATGAAAAATCTGCTAATGCGGGTATATTAACTATTTTATCAAATCGTATCGGGGATGTGGGGATCTTATTGAGGATTTCTTTGTTATTTATATTAGGAGGGTGGAATTTTATTTTTACGGGAGTCTTTAGGGAAGATTTCTTGTTGTTGAATATTTTTGTATGTATAGCTGCTATAACTAAGAGGTCCCAAATTCCATTCTCGGCGTGGCTACCAGCAGCTATGGCTGCTCCACCCTGTTTCAGCCCTGGTCCATTCTTCGACTTTAGTTTACGGCCGGGGTTTATATTTTGATTCGGTTTGCGGGGCCTAGAGGGCTCGTCTGTTCAAACTTTCTTATTGATTATTTCCTGTTTAACAATATTTATGGCGGGACTGGGGCTAATTTTGAGTTTGACCTTAAGAAAATTATTGCCCTGTCAACTTTGAGGCAGTTGGGGGTTATAATGGGGATTTTAGCTCTAGGGTTCCCAGATTTGTTTTTTTTTCATTTATTGACTCATGCTTTGTTTAAGGCGTTGTTATTCATATGCGCGGGCAGTAATTCACGGTGTTAAGGAGTATCAGGATATTCGGAACATGGGCAGGCTGGTATTATGTATACCTTTGACCAGGGTTTGTATGAATCTAGCTAATTTAGCTTTGTGCGGGATACCCTTTCTATCGGGGTTTTATTCAAAGGATTTGATTTTAGAGGTAGTATTTATAAGGGAGGTAAATTTTTAGGGGCTTCTGTATGTCCTATCTACGGGTTTAACAGTATGTTATACATTTCGGTTGGTTTATTATAGTTTAAGTTGCCCCCTAATATAAGTTCTATAATGATAATTAGGGAGGGTATAGAATGATGATAGGGGAATTATAGTGTTGAGAGTGGGGCAGTAGCAGGGGATCCGTTTTAGCTTGGTGGTATTTCCTGAGAGCTATATGATTTGTTTGAGATTTTTTTAAATTTTACCGTTACTATTCAGGTTAATAGGCCGCCTATTGGGCTATATTATTAATATAATTAGGGCAAGGTCTAGTTTAAAGTCTATAGGACTATATTGTTATGTTGTGTTTATGGGTTCAATATGGTTTATGCCTATTTTATCTACATTAAGGTTATCTAACAGGGGACACCTTTTTAATGGTGGGAGATAAAGGTTGGTCGGAATATTTTGGTGGCGAGGTAGGTTTAATGAATTTATAACATGTTCTAAGTATTTACAACTCAGGCAAGAGAATATAGTTATAGTTTATATAAAAAGGGGTCTTTTTGTGGGTTGTAGTTGTCTTTTTGATTTTCATATAAACTTATATATTTTAAATTAGAATTTTGCATTGAAGCTGCAATGGTGTAGTATCCTGGGTAGCCTGGGTGTAGATGTGTAGTGACCTGGGTAGCCTGGGTGTAGATGTGTAGTAACCTGGGTAGCCTTGGTGTAGATGTGTAGTGACCTGGGTAGCCTGGGTGTAGATGTGTAGTAACCTGGGTAGCCTTGGTGTAGATGTGTAGTAACCTGAGTAGCCTGGGTGTAGATGTGTAGTAACCTGGGTAGCCTGGGTGTAGATGTGTAGTAACCTGGGTAGCCTGGGTGTAGATGTGTAGTAACCTGGTAGCCTTGGTGTAGATGTGTAGTAACCTGGGTAGCCTTGGTGTAGATGTGTAGTAACCTAGGTAGCCTGGGTGTAGATGTGTAGTAACCTGGGTAGCCTGGGTGTAGATGTGTAGTATCCTGGGTAGCCTGGGTGTAGATGTGTAGTGACCTGGGTAGCCTGGGTGTAGATGTGTAGTAACCTGGGTAGCCTGGGTGTAGATGTGTAGTAACCTGGTAGCCTTGGTGTAGATGTGTAGTAACCTGGGTAGCCTGGGTGTAGATGTGTAGTAACCTGGGTAGCCTGGGTGTAGATGTGTAGTAACCTGGGTAGCCTTGGGTGGATGTGTAGTAACCTGGGTAGCCTGGGTGTAGATGTAGTAACCTGGGTAGCCTGGGTGTAGATGTGTAGTAACCTGAGTAGCCTGGGTGTAGATGTGTAGTATCCTGTGTAGCCTGCGTGTAGATATGCAGTAACCTGGTAGCCTGGGTGTAGATGTGTAGTAACCTGGGTAGCCTGGGTGTAGATGTGCAGTAACCTGGTAGCCTGGGTGTTGATGTGTAGTAACCTGGGTAGCCTGGGTGTAGATGTGTAGTAACCTGGTAGCCTTGGTGTAGATGTGTAGTAACCTGGGTAGCCTGGGTGTAGATGTGTAGTAACCTGGGTAGCCTGGGTGTAGATGTGTAGTAACCTGGGTAGCCTGGGTGTAGATGTGTAGTAACCTGGGTAGCCTGGGTGTAGATGTGTAGTAACCTGGGTAGCCTGGGTGTAGATATGTAGTAACCTGGGTAGCCTGGGTGTAGATGTAGTAACCTGTGTAGCCTGGGTGTAGATGTGTAGTAACCTGGGTAGCCTGGGTGTAGATGTGTAGTAACCTGTGTAGCCTGGGTGTATATGTGTAGTAACCTGGGTAGCCTGGGTGTTGATGTGTAGTAACCTGGGTAGCCTGGGTGTAGATGTGTAGTAACCTGTATAGCCTGGGTGTAGATGTGTAGTAACCTGGGTAGCCTGGGTGTAGATGTGTAGTAACCTGTGTAGCCTGGGTGTAGATGTGTAGTAACCTGGGTAGCCTGGGTGTAGATGTGTAGTAACCTGGTGTTGGTGAAGATGAGGTACAGCGTATTCTCTAATCTTGTGGGCTTTACTATATGCTGGTTTAAGGTGAACTTGGTGCAGAGATTTAAAAGTTCATGCATGTGTGAATTTTCATCTGAGCTGCCTCTGGTGTTATCTCTGCTACCACATTGTTTGCAATGTTCCTCCATTTTAGGTGCCTGAGGTTGAAATCCCCAGTAGCAAGATGTTGGGGGCAGGAGCTGGAAGATTTTCCAGACAGGGGGTCAATTTCAGAAGCTGTTCCTGGAATTGTTGGGACGTTGCATCCGGGGGCTTGTAGACAACCACGATGACCAGGTTTTGATTCTTGATCTTTATTAGGTAATACTTCAACCTACATCCTTTGAGGCATTTAGTAGTTCTGAACATATAAGTGACTCTGTGATATACAGGCCAACCCCCCGTTTTTTCCTGTTCACTCTGTCACACCTGTATAGGTTGTAGCCCGGGATCCATATTTCATTGTCCAAGTGATCTCTTTTTTGGGTCTCTGTGAAAGCCGCAAACATAGCATTTGACTCTGTAAAACAGTCCACGAATGTAAGGTACCTTGTTGCCTGGGTGTAGATGTGTAGTAACCTGGGTAGCCTGGGTGTAGATGTGTAGTAACCTGGGTAGCCTGGGTGTAGATGTGTAGTAACCTGGGTAGCCTGGGTGTAGATGTGTAGTAACCTGGGTAGCCTGGGTGTAGATGTGTAGTAACCTGTGTAGCCTGGGTGTAGATGTGTAGTAACCTGGGTAGCCTGGTGTAGATGTGTAGTAACCTGGTAGCCTGGGTGTAGATGTGTAGTAACCTGGGTAGCCTGGGTGTAGATGTGTAGTAACCTGGGTAGCCTGGGTGTAGATGTGTAGTAACCTGTAGCCTGGGTGTAGATGTGTAGTAACCTGGGTAGCCTGGGTGTAGATGTGTAGTAACCTGGTAGCCTGGGTGTAGATGTGTAGTAACCTGGGTAGCCTGGGTGTAGAGTGTAGTAACCTGGTGTTGGTGAAGATGAGGTACAGAATAATGGGTCTACCTATGTAAATAGCAGTATGGTATGTGGGTTTGTATAAGGGACATAATGTCTTGTGTCATGTTGTAGTAGACTGGAACCAAGGTATTGATAATGGTATTACGATATATGTCTCTTCTATTGTTATATATGTATTGTCCATCTATATTTATGATGTAATGATTTAAATAAAATATTATTTTTGTTATTAAACTAAACTGATCGTCGAAAATCACAATATTTACAATACCATTGTGAGGGATACCCCAGGAAACTGTACTTGTTTGTGAGAGGGATACCCCAGGAAACTGTACTTGTTTGTGAGAGGATACCCCAGGAAACTGTACTTGTTTGTGAGAGGGATACCCCAGGAAACTGTACTGTTGTCTTGGAGTTTAGGGATACCCCAGGAAACTGTACTTGTTTGTGAGAGGATACCCCAGGAAACTGTACTTGTTTGTGAGAGGATACCCCAGGAAACTGTACTTGTTTGTGAGAGGATACCCCAGGAAACTGTACTTGTTTGTGAGAGGATACCCCAGGAAACTGTACTTGTTTGTGAGAGGATACCCCAGGAAACTGTACTTGTTTGTGAGAGGATACCCCAGGAAACTGTACTTGTTTGTGAGAGGGATACCCCAGGAAACTGTACTTGTTTGTGAGAGGATACCCCAGGAAACTGTACTTGTTTGTGAGAGGATACTCCCAGGAAACTGTACTTGTTTGTGAGAGGATACCCAGGAAACTGTACTTGTTTGTGAGAGGGATACCCCAGGAAACTGTACTTGTTTGTGAGAGGGATACCCCAGGAAACTGTACTTGTTTGTGAGAGGATACCCCAGGAAACTGTACTTGTTTGTGAGAGGGATACCCCAGGAAACTGTACTTGTTTGTGAGAGGATACCCCAGGAAACTGTACTTGTTTGTGAGAGGATACCCAGGAAACTGTACTTGTTTGTGAGAGGGATACCCCAGGAAACTGTACTTGTTTGTGAGAGGATACCCCAGGAAACTGTACTTGTTTGTGAGAGGATACCCCAGGAAACTGTACTTGTTTGTGAGAGGATACCCCAGGAAACTGTACTTGTTTGTGAGAGGGATACCCAGAAACTGTGTACTTGTTTGTGAGAGGATACCCCAGGAAACTGTACTTGTTTGTGAGAGGGGTACCCCAGGAAACTGTACTTGTTTGTGAGAGGGATACCCCAGGAAACTGTACTTGTTTGTAGAGGATACCCCAGGAAACTGTACTTGTTTGTGAGAGGATACCCCAGGAAACTGTACTTGTTTGTGAGAGGGATACCCCAGGAAACTGTACTTGTTTGTGAGAGGGATACCCCAGGAAACTGTACTTGTTTGTGAGAGGGATACCCGCTACTTGTTTGTGAGATACCGAACTGTACTTGTTGTGAGAGGGATACCCCAGGAAACTGTACTTGTTTGTGAGAGGGATACCCCAGGAAACTGTACTTGTTTGTGAGAGGGATACCCCAGGAAACTGTACTTGTTTGTGAGAGGATACCCCAGAAACTGTACTTGTTGTGAGGATCCAGGAACTGTATGTTTTGAGGGATACCCCAGGAAACTGTACTTGTTTGTGAGAGGGATACCCCAGGAAACTGTACTTGTTTGTGAGAGGATACCCCAGGAAACTGTACTTGTTTGTGAGAGGATACCCCAGGAAACTGTACTTGTTTGTGAGAGGATACCCCAGGAAACTGTACTTGTTTGTGAGAGGATACCCCAGGAAACTGTACTTGTTTTGTGAGAGGATACCAGGAAACTGTACTTGTTTGTGAGAGGATACCCCAGGAAACTGTACTTGTTTGTGAGAGGATACCCAGGAAACTGTACTTGTTTGTGAGAGGATACCCCAGGAAACTGTACTTGTTTGTGAGAGGGGTACCCCAGGAAACTGTACTTGTTTGTGAGAGGGATACCCCAGGAAACTGTACTTGTTTGTGAGAGGATACCCCAGGAAACTGTACTTGTTTGTGAGAGGGATACCTCAGGAAACTGTACTTGTTTGTGAGGGATACCCCAGGAAACTGTACTTGTTTGTGAGAGGGATACCCCAGGAAACTGTACTTGTTTGTGAGAGGATACCTCAGGAAACTGTACTTGTTTGTGAGAGGGATACCCCAGGAAACTGTACTTGTTGTGAGAGGGATACCCAGGAAACTGTACTTGTTTGTGAGAGGGATACCCCAGGAAACTGTACTTGTTTGTGAAAGGGATACCCAGGAAACTGTACTTGTTTGTGAGAGGGATACCCCAGGAAACAGTGTACTTGTTTGTGAGAGGATACCCCAGGAAACTGTACTTGTTTGTGAGAGGATACCCCAGGAAACTGTACTTGTTTGTGAGAGGGATACCCCAGGAAACTGTACTTGTTTGTGAGAGGGATACCCAGGAAACTGTACTTGTTTGTGAGAGGATACCCCAGGAAACTGTACTTGTTTGTGAGAGGGATACCCCAGGAAACTGTACTTGTTTGTGAGAGGGATACCCCAGGAAACTGTACTTGTTTGTGAGAGGGATACCCCAGGAAACTGTACTTGTTTGTGAGAGGATACCCCAGGAAACTGTACTTGTTTGTGAGAGGGATACCCCAGGAAACTGTACTTGTTTGTGAGAGGGATACCCCAGGAAACTGTACTTGTTTGTGAGAGGGATACCCCAGGAAACTGTACTTGTTTGTGAGAGGGATACCCCAGGAAACTGTACTTGTTTGTGAGAGGGATACCCCAGGAAACTGTACTTGTTTGTGAGAGGGATACCCCAGGAAACTGTACTTGTTTGTGAGAGGGATACCCCAGGAAACTGTACTTGTTTGTGAGAGGGATACCCCAGGAAACTGTACTTGTTTGTGAGAGGGATACCCCAGGAAACTGTACTTGTTTGTGAGAGGGATACCCCAGGAAACTGTACTTGTTTGTGAGAGGGATACCCCAGGAAACTGTACTTGTTTGTGAGAGGGATACCCCAGGAAACTGTACTTGTTTGTGAGAGGGATACCCCAGGAAACTGTACTTGTTTGTGAGAGGGATACCCCAGGAAACTGTACTTGTTTGTGAGAGGGATACCCCAGGAAACTGTACTTGTTTGTGAGAGGGATACCCCAGGAAACTGTACTTATTTGTGAGAGGGATACCCCAGGAAACTGTACTTATTTGTGAGAGGGATACCCCAGGAAACAGTGTACTTATTTTTTATTTAAAACAGAAATTATACAAAAACACAAGCAAAATGATACTTTGTTACAAATATGGTTATCACAAAATACAACCATCAACTGTATATACTAACATAACTCACAACTATACATGACCCAGTAAGAAAGACTTGCATCCGAAGACAAAGGTACACAAAAGCTAATAATCATAAGCACATTAACTTGATAAATATAATAAACAAGAACATTTATACATTTTCCCTTCCCCTAATTCCACCTACCAAAAAGAAATCTTCATAATAACATGTGCCTGTTCCTCATGACAGCCACACTCATTGATGTCGTCAAAAACTTTGACACGAGTCAAACCCAACGCACCCTCGAAACTCAACCACACATTCCCTCATCCACTCTATACATAAATAATATCTTATGTTTCATTACAATTAACTTTAAATTTTACAAGCTTTAACGCTATCTCCTGAAAAGATTATTACAAAAGAACCTAAAGAATTTCCCACAAGGAGATAAAAGATATTGACCAAAGTAATACAAACACGTTTACACATTCCTAACAACCAAGTGGTAACACAAAGTTAAAATTACGTACATAACTTATACACAAAGAAATTTTTAAACAAACTCGTGACATAAAATAATACTTACAAAACACAATTATCCCCTTTCCTTATTCCCATCCAACTATACTTATTATGCAATATATATATATATATATATATATATATATATATATATATATATATATATATATATATATATATATATATATACAAAATATATATATATATATATATATATATATATATATATATATATATATATATATATATATATATATATATATATATATATATATATCAAATCCTACCTGACTTTTATCATCCTATATACAGATTAATCATCAATAACTATATAAATACATATACACGTGTGTCAACATCTCACCAAAACATAGAACATCACACAATCTCAAAAACATGATACCCATATCAAAACAACGTAATAGTTACACCATACCTTAACTTCCTTATACGAAATATATTGAGGTATCCTAAGTACCAAAGTACAATACAACATCAATTTCTTATTCAACCTACTTGCAACCATTTGACTAAAAAACTTAATATCTCAAAACAAACCTCCTCCTATCAATTAGAAGGCATACATCTATATAAAGATACATTACAAATATCATATAAATCACTTGAAGTCATAGTTCGACTACAAGAATTGAACATAAATACACATACACCAAAGTTATATTAACAAGGCTCAGTTATACTGCAATACTTAAAACTGGATAGTACCGAAACAATTACCACAATTGTTCTCTGTTATAAAATATGAATATAATCATCACTCCAAGACCACAGTTTACAGTCCATACCCTATGAAACTAACTAATTTGGTCAGTGACCTTCATGTAATTGCTAACACAATTAACCAACCTTGAAACATGCTGCCCATGGGTTACGAACATATACCCATCACTCTTTAACATATATAAGATTCAATACATCTTATTTCCCAGACTAGAGCACTAAACCAGAAACCTCCCTCGCCCATTCCCCTGACCTATTGCCTAACCTTGAATACCCAGCTACTACCCCCTTCCCCCCCTCCTCCCAGAATATTGCTGCACACTAACTGCATCTTTCAAGGCGGGTGAAATTGCTGACCTTGAAAATGTGCAGAGAACCTTCACCGCACGCATAAGTGCGATAAACCACCTCAACTACTGGGAACACTTGAAGTTCCTAAACCTGTACTCTCTAGAACGCAGGCGGGAGAGATACATTATTATATACACATGGAAAATTCTCGAGGGCTTAGTACCAAACTTGCACACAAAAATCACTCCCTACGAAAGCAAAAGACTCGGCAGGCGATGTAACATCTCCCAATGAAGAGCAGGGGTGCCACTAGCACGTTGAGGGACAACACAATAAGTGTCAGGGGCCCAAGATTGTTCAACTGCCTCCTAGCATACATCAGGGGGATTGCCAACAAACCCCTGGCTGTCTTCAAGCAGGCACTGGACAGGCACCTAAAGTCGGTACCTGACCAGCCAGGCTGTGGTTCGTACGTTGGACTGCGTGCGGCCAGCAGTAACAGCCTGGTTGATCAGGCTCTGGTCCAACAGGAGGCCTGGTCACGGACCGGGCCGCGGGGGCGTTGACCCCTGGAATTCTCTCCAGGTAGACTCCAGGTAGTCCCTTTAAAACACAAATCCCACCCACCCCCACCCCCCTCTCCCCCTCCCTACCTACATTACTTTTATCCTACCCACCCTCTACCCTTTTCACCTCCCTTGACTTCTACCTTTTAATCAACACCAGTCCTTTCACCTTGGCACTCCCAACATGCTATTCACTGTCATCTCTTGATAACCACTCGAAAAAGTCCTGTTCCATACCCCACTATACAAACTCCAATTTTTACATTTTGTCCTATAAAACCCCGCCCCTAAAGCCCTTATTCAAACCATCCCCTCCACGTCCCTCATACCCCAAGATACATGTATAAAATCCAACACCAAATAAGACATCCCTCGACGTATGCTTATCGAGAACCGCCCCAAATCTAAACTCAAAGCTCTCAAAACAGATACCCCCTCCCCACCTACCATCCTCAAAACCCCCAAAACCATTCCCTCACTGCCTCCAAACCCTCACAAAAATAGATGGCGTGATAAGCTGTATCTAACTCCCCACACCTACGACAATGCTTATCCCCACTCAACTCCATTACATAAAGCTGTGCCCTGGATGCCAATATACCTTGAAGAAACCTATACCCTGTTTCCCTCACTCTTGGGTGCACCTTCAACTTCTTTAACCACCCCCAAATTCTCTTCCAATTGTACAAAGGATAAACCCACTCCCTTGCATCTCCATTCTCTCCATCCCCAACCTATCCAAACGGCTTACTCTACTCCTTCCCAACTCCTTCATAACCAATAACCCTCTTAAAATAGCCTCACAAAGCAATATATTCTTCCCCCCCCCACTACCTTCACACCTCCTTCATCATTAATCAGATGCTTCATCCCCCCTCTCCTCCCCTCATCAAAAACTCATGCCTCACAAAAACACTCCTTAACCTATGCCCCAAGGGCACCAACCCTAACCCCATCTCACCTCACCCTAATTTCCACTACTTCCCTACACATCCAATGTCTCCCATTCCCCCATACAAACTTTAACACGTACTTCAACAACCACTGCACATCCACCTCTAAGAGAGGATATACCACCGCCCTGAACCACAATTTATTATACACTAAGACGTTAACAACTACCACCCTTTGCAACAAAGTAACCTCTCTCATTCCCCATCCCTTCAACCTATCAATAGCAGCATCCACTGCCAATCTTGAATTTACCTCTCTAGCCACCAAAGGATCAGCACTGAACACTATCCCACATATTTTAATAGTTTCACACAACTCCATCCCTCCCATTTCTCCAACGTTTCCCTCCCCCAACTGCCTACCTGCAATAAATTAGATTTTTCCTTATTCACCCTCATTTCCTTTGCCTTCCCAAACTTTTCACCCAACTCATTGATCAAACTCAACTGCTTCTCAGACCTGACCAACACTGTAGTATTATCTACATAACCAACAATACCCCCCTCTGCATCCTCCTCCACATCACCCTCCCGCAATCCCTCCTCCTCCATCAACCTATAAAACGGATCCTGTAATAAGGCAAAAAGGATCTGCGACAGCGAACATCCCTGCCACAGACCCTCCATCCCGGCACCCCGTATTGTCCCTCATGCAACAACATTCCCCCTAACCCTCTTTTGATCCTGTTTGCTAAAACCTTTGCAAAAATCTTATAATCCACTATCAATAATGCTATTTCCTATAATCACCCAACCCCTCCTGATACCCCCCTTTCGCCACTAGTACTACGACCCCCGTTCTCATCGACTCACCCATATTTCCCTCCTCTTTCAATTCATTTACCATTTTAATGATTACCCCCTTTAAAACCTGCCAATGCTTAACATACAATTCCCTTGGCAATCCATCTATGCCGGGCGACTTCCCCAATCTCAAACCACTCACCGCCTCCCTTACCTCCTCCTCCAAAATTTCCCCCTCACATTCCTTCCTCTCTTCCTCACCTAATAATTTCCCAATTCCCTTCAATATCCTACCTTTAGCCTCCTCATCCGTCTCCCCCTTTTCATATTTGTTACAAAACCAACCCTCTGCGTACCCCCTTCCCCTCCATAGTCCTCAGAACCATTCCCTCCTGATACCCTCCCACCCCCCCTTCCACCTTCAATGACTCTATCAACATACCTTTCCTTCGCCATTGAAAATTTCTTAACACTACCTTTGATGCCTTATTCCCCCACAAAACTTCTTCCATACCACTTTGAATCCTTAGTCCATGAAATCTCTCCTCTTGTATTTCCCTTAACTTTGCCCTCAACTCTACCACCTCACCATAATTCCTTCCCCTCCAATCCCCTCCCTGACACTCACCTAAAAGTCCCTCCAAATAACTCTGATACCCATACCTATACCTCGTTTCCTCACCGCCGACCCTCTCATAAAACTTCCTAATTTCCACTTTCCCCATCTCATTCCACCACTTAAAAACTCTCAACTTTATCCCTATACCCCCTCCACAACCCTTCCCACCACTTCTCAAATGCCTCCTCCTCCCCTTCCCTTTCCAATAACCTCATATTTAATTTCCAATAACTCTTATACACACGCACAACCCCTTCCCACCCTCCTTCAAACAACACACCCCTGCGATCTGAAAAACCCAAATCAAAACATTCCACCTTTCGCACATCCACCGACCTCGTAACATATATTCGATCCAGTCTTGCCGCATAATTATTCCCTAAGAAAGTATATTCCACCAACTCATCCCTTTCTGCCACCACATCCACTGCCCCCAATACATCCCTTAGAGACCCCAAAACACCCCCCCCCTCGGGGCTCCACATCCCTAATCCGAATCACACTATTCCAATCCCCAGCTATAATCGCTACTTGGGGCAATCCTCTGAAAGCATACGTCAACTCGTTATTAACGAAATCATCCTTGATACTCCTATTAGCTACAGCCGGCATATATACCCCAGGAAACTTATTTGTACCCCTCCCCACTCCCCGTTCACCCTTACCACTCGTCCTCCCATGTGCTCCCATGATGACAAGGTAAAAGAACTGGACTCTCTAATACCCACCAACATCCCACCCCTGAAAGCCCCTGCGTCACACACAAAAACCCTATACCCCTTAATTACCAGCTCTGATCCTATTTGATAATTATGTTCTATTTGATAATTATGTTCTCTCAACCTCTTCAATGTTACCTCAACCCATTTACGTTTGACCTCGTTCCTGAGGTCATTAACATTCATCGTTACACACCTAAAGTGAAGGGCTGGGGTTTTCCCTTCTGCTTCAGTCCTCTTTTTTCTATTTTTCCATGTGTTGCTCTGTCCAACCCTCCCTTAATCCTCCTATCACTCTTTATATCCCTTCTGTCACCATTACCCTTCACCCTACTTCCTTTTCCCTGCACCACATCCGCCCACACCTTCTTACCAGGCCTTTGTGCAGCAGTTAATGGGTCATCCTCAGATTCTTCCCCTGGCCTTTTCCTTGATTCCCCTTTGTCTCCACTTACTTCCATGCTCTCTTCCCTATGTATTTCTGCCACCACTACAGACACTGTACCCTGAACCTCAACTTGATGATCTTTCTTCCCCAGGACTTCACTCCGTCCTTCATTGCCATCATTGACGTCAATTTGATTCTCCTCAAGTCCCATCCCTGCCACTTCCTCAAGTGACAAAGAACCACCATGAATGAACTCATTCAGATCCTCCAAGATCTCAGCCTCCTCCCGTACATCCCTCTGACTCTCGTCCATAGACGTTACACCATTCACCACAGATTCTGCAGGCCTCACCCTGTCCACCTCTCTCTGTACTCTTTCCTCCTGCTCCACCTTCTTGCTCCATGTCTCACACACCATGCCCTCCTTCCCACCATCTCCTTGCTTCCTTGCCAATCCTTCTTCCTGTTGCACTCCTTCATCCATCCGTAGTACATCCGCCTTCTCGACGGTTCCCTCCTCAGGCCTCCTACGTTGAGAGTCAACTGCCAGGTGCCCCGTCTGCCCACACAACCAGCAGGTACGCACCTGTCCAACATAGGTAACATACACCTGAGTGTGAAAACCATGCATTAAGAAAAAAAGGGTAGGGGTTTTCCCTTTAAACGTTTTTTTTACCGAATATGTGCCTTCCACCATACCAGCAAAAGACCATTCATCCATCTTCCAACAGTAACAACATGGACAATCCCTACATCTTCATCATTTCTTATGTCACTTTCTCTGGCCTCAAAGGGCGTTACGCAATTTGTCCACATATGTTGCAGAAACGTCCCTTTATACCTCAGTCCTTGCATTACTGCCAGTTGCTTGTCCTGATTTTCCACAACTCTGGTATGGCCCCCGTACAGGAAAATTACAAAATCCATCATGCTCCGTTCAGGGATATGCCATATAATTCCAATGGTCAGTCCTAGGACCAGTGTTTTTCCCTAGTATATGTAAATGACTGCGGAGGGATAACTCAGAAGTGTTCTATTCCGAATGAGGGAAAATAATGGGGAAATCACAGGGAAAAAAGGACAAGGCAGGGTTTCAAACAGACCGGACAATCAATCTGGTCTAGCAATTGGCCCAATTAACCCCCCCAAATGCAAAGTCAAAAGGGATCGGAAAGGGCAAAGAAGACCCAAGAGTACAATAGGCGGAAAAAAGCTACAAACCCGGAAAGGAGAAAGACCTTGGAGGAGTATAACCCCCAAGCACTCCGGAGGCACACAAAACCAGATAATCGGCAGCATATGGGCGACTGGAAACCAAAGATTAGATTCCGTTCCTTAACAAGGAATCGTTCAAGACACTGTATCGTTACCAGGCCCTTAGAATATGGCACCAGTTTGGGAAACCCCCACCGGTCAAGCACGAAAGAAACTGGGGAAAAAAAGGTTTAAAAGGTTTTCCACAACTCGGGGGGCTTCTTATGAAAAAGGTTAGGGAAAAGGACTAACAAAACTGGAGGAAAGAAGGGTCAGAGGAGACATGATAACGACATAAAAAAGGGTTTACAAGGAAAATAAAAAGGGTGTTCCAGAGGGGGAACCAAAACAAACACAATGGGAAACTGAAGACTCAGATGATAAGGGGGTTTAAAATTTTTGCCACAGAGAGCGGAAGGGAATAGTCAGAGAAAGATATAGTGGAGGCAGGGAACCCTAAAAGTTTTAAGACAAGGTATGAAAACCCCCTGGAGCAGGGGGGCAGAGACCCAGTAGCAGAAGGAGGGGGGCCAGGGCTGAGCCCCCCCCCCTGGGGGGAGCACAATTGGTGAGTACCGGGGCGGAGTAACAGCATCCCCCAGTGCTCACGGGTTTAGAGTCTTTCTGGGCCCATCAAAGGATATTAAGGGGTTTTTTTAAATGTTAGGTGTCATGAACAAGTGGAGAAATGAAACACAAGCCGACAAAATCAGAAAAGGGGGGGCGAGGGTACAGTTTCGAAAATAAATTTTTAATTAAATCAGTGCCAGCAGATACCATGCCGGGGGGGTTGGCACAAGCCAGCATTCCTGCAAATTCAAAAATAATAAGGAAAGACGAGTTGTGTTTAAAAAAGCCATAAAGTAGGGAATTAACTAACAAACAGTTAGTT
>WNWK01045362.1:0-14757 GCA_009830355.1 Cherax destructor
TAGTGGAGGGAAGGCGGGGTAGGGGTCGGCCTAGAAAAGGTTGGAGGGAGGGGTAAAGGAGGTTGTGTGTGCGAGGGCTTGGACTTCCAGCAAGCGTGCGTGAGCGTGTTAGATAGGAGCGAATGGAGATAAATGGTTTTTAGGAGTTGACGTGCTGTTGGAGTGTAGGCAAGGTAACATTTATGAAGGGTTTCAGGGAAACTGGCAGGTCGGACTCGATTCCTGGAGATGGGAAGTGCGGTGCCGGCACTCTGGAGGGGTGTTAATGTTGCAGTTTTGTAGCTGTAGTGTAAGCAAGCCTCTGGCAAGACAGTGATGGAGTGAATGATGATGAAAGTTTTTTTTTGTCAGGCCACTCTGCCTTGGTGGGAAATGGCCTATGTGTTAATAAAAAAAAAATGGGTGGTTTCTTGTACTCAATCAATAGAACAAAAGGAGTTCTAGTGAAATAGCTATGAGTTTGGTCGACTGGAATAATGGAATTGGCCGAAAATAGGGCTCAAAGTGGGCAAAATTGCCGATGTGTAAATATCGCTGAAAATGCTAACTTCGCGAGAGCGTAATTCCGTAAGTTTTCAATAAAATTTCATACTTTTGGTTTCATTACCATTGGGAAAAGATTCTCTATCATTTCATAGGATTTTTTTTTTTTTAAATTCTTTGACACTGAGAGCAAGTTTGCAAGCAGGGGTCTTGAGAGTGAAAAGGTTAAACCATTTTGTCTCCACTCCTGTCTAACATGCTCAATCATGCCTCCTGGATGCTCATGCCCCTATCTCTCAAAATCTCCTTAAATACTTCTTTCAAACCTTTCTATGATGTCCTCTACATCCTACAATAATCATAGATATACACACACAATTAAACTGATCTTTCTTTAAACTTTCTAAATGATCAGACCAGTTTAACAAACCTTCTTCTACTCCCTAAACTGAATTACAGTGTACTTTTTTTGTACCATTACACTGTCTCCCATTTCTTTATTTCAACTATCTGCATAATAATCACCCCATTATAAGTACTGTACTTCCCAGCCTTGCACCAAAGCTGTCTCCAGCTGTATAAAATGTTCATTCAATATACAAAATACATTCTGCTAAGCATGCATTAAAAGACATATACAGTTCAACTTTACTACATTTTTTGGACCAAGTTTCTTTCCAATTTTATTAAAAATTATGATATAATATAGCAGGCAGCCTTTTAGTAGACAGTGTTTTTTAAATGACTTCTTGCTGTGCATTGCATGCCCGCAATGCACAGCATATTAGGGGCTTTTGGCATGTACATCTCATTAATAACTATGTTTCTTGTCTACCATGTATCATTGTACCATGTCTCAATAAAGTATTATTATTATTATTATTATTATTATTATTATTATAAGTATATTATTCCTCCTTCAAGGTTGTTCCTGTAATATCATATTTCTTCCCAGTTTTATAATTTCTTTAAGTTGGAGTTATTTGGATATATTGTGGTCGTTAAACTTTAAATGTGTACAGTATTAGCTATTAATTTAGGACCTTTGTTGCTACAGGTGTTGGACACAATATCTGATCAACTTGGGATAGCAGCATGTATAACCAATTTAGTTTCCTTTTTTTTAATTTTGGATGTTAAGCCTAGCATTTACACTCAACATAAGTGAGAAAAAATGATATACAGAATGTTTTACTTATCCAAATAAAAAAAAATGCCACTCTAATGTTTTATCATATATTTTGCCTTTAAAAAAATATGGGAAATTGTAAAATAAGACAAACCATGGAAACAACCTTGGTTGGGACTGACATGATAGTGGTATTACTGTGGTGTGTGTCAGATGCATCTTGCTGATTACTCGGTGAATTAAAATACATATACATTTACTCAACATAGCACTATATAGAAAATTGTAAAAGAAAATAGAAACCAGTCTCTAATGTTTGTGAAGATGTGGTGTCACTGTATTGAGAGTCAGTCATTCATGACACACACAGTGAGAGGAAGATTTTTTCAGTGCCATATGGGTAGTACCATATATCAAAACAAGTGTGAGTACTGTCTACAATAGTTACCCACCATATCTTCCTCCCTCTCTCCCAGAAAGGAACCCAACATCAACAATGAGGCAAACTCCAAGCTACTATACTGTACTCTTAATAAGCCACCAAGTTGGCTATGAAAATAGTAATGCTCACTGCTGGATATTTAACTCCCCAGCAAGTACATACAGAGTGGGCCCAAGTCCGCTGACAGTAATCACGACACGTCTGGTGTTTCAACACAACACAAACCTTAGTCAGCAAACTTAAATAAAAAAATAAAATTTATGAAAGAAAACAATCATGGAAGCATACTATTTACCTGCACCATAAAATAAGGACAGCAATTGTATATTCATTTTCGAGCCGTAAGCTCGGGTGAGTCAAGACATACAGTGGTACCTTGACTTACGAGTTTAATTCGTTCCGTGACCCAGCTCGTAACTCAATTTGCTCGTATATCAAATCAATTTTCCTCATTGAAATTAATTGAAATGCCATTAATCCATTCCAGCCCCAAAAAACACCCCATTTTTTTTGTTATGGGTTTTTAAATAAGAAAAATGTATTTATAAATAAGAAATGATTTTTGCCTTTTTTGCCAGGTCTCAGCAAAGTTTTAAAAATGCTGGAGTATACATATATGAAACTCCTTGAAGAACGATGTAAGATAAGTGTCACTCCACTGCTGACAGTGCAGCAGTGGTGACATTTGATGATCATGCACTGCCTTGGCTTTATTTTTCACTGTTACACATAAACATGTCTGTCTATCTCTGTCTATGTTTATCTCTGTCTCTGTTTATCTGTCTTTCTGTCTTCCTGTCTCTCTACTTGTCTCTCTGTCTCAGAGAGAGAGCCGCTCATGAACCAACAGGTATTACACATGATGCAGAGTCGTCACCTCTGATTCCTGAACAAGTGAAAATGTGTATTACTTGCCAGTCATGCTTATTATGCCTTATATCTACAAGCATAGTATAGCACTTTGTCTGGATTTTTTGGGTTATCCTAGGTAATTTACACTATGTATACTGTATTTATGTGTACTTGTGAGATAGAGACAGAGATAGACAGAGACAGAGATAGATAGAAACAGAGATAGACAGAGACAGAGATAGACAGAGACAGAGATAGATAGAAACAGAGATAGACAGAGACAGAGATAGATACAGACAAACAGAAGGAGATAGAGACAGTCAAAACAAATCAGCCAGCCAGCCAGCCAGCCAGCCAACCACCCAGCTGCCGGCCAGCTAGCCAGCCAGCCAGCCAGCCAGCCTGCCGAACATGTATTACACTTTCCAGAATTGTTTCTCTTTACTTAGGGCATACATTATAGAACATTCTGGTAGGATGACACTACCAGTGGTATCAAAATTGAAAGGATGTTACACATTGGTTATTATCGAGGTTTTTTTATATTTCCTCTGTATCTCCTGCGAGTGGTGGCGTATCTGAAGCTCACTTGTAACTCAAATTTTGGCTTGCAACTCAAAGCAAAAAATCGGAAAACTCGTAAGTTGGGGAACTCGTAAGTCAAGGTACCATTGTATTTTGAAATTATACTGTATAATAATAATAATTATAAATTCTCCATGTTACAGAATGCTGTATAGAATATTAAAATATGATGTACCAGTACAAAGAACAAATTTATTGCTGTTTATTATGGGTAACAGACTGATTGATTGGGGTGACTAAGTTTTGGCATGTTATGTGGTAATTTTGATAGGTTATTGTACGTAAGTTTTAATATGTATTAACCCTTTCACTGTCAAGACCCCTGCTCACAAGCTTGATAGAGAATCTTTTCTCGATGGTAATGAAACCAAAAGTATGAAATTTGATGGAAAACTTACAGAATTATGCTCTTGTGAAGTTAACGGTCTCGGTGATATTTATGCATTGGCGATTTCGCACACTTTGAGTCGACCAAACTCATAGCTATTTTGCTAGAACTCCTTTTGTTCTATCAATTAAGTACAAGAAACCGCCCATTTACCTATTTCAACTACCCAATAAAATTATCAGATATTACTAATTTGGCCTATTTCAAAATAGGGTCCAGAATAAACAATGCAAACATTCCTAGCACTAAAATAACATTTTCACTGTTCATTAGTCATGTCTCCAGGCCCTTCTTATATTACGCTTGCTTTCCATTTTGAATTTTTATTCACACAAAAAATAGAAGATTTACTGTTATGCAGACTACTGCATTATCGTAAAAATGGTATATAAATAATATCCGCACATTAATGAAAGCATATTAGACCCACCAGTTGACATGTATTAGACATGTGACGTGATTTGTTTACTCTTGAACATCGGCAAAAATCAAACATTTCTGCTACTTTGAGCTCAATTTCAAGGTACTTCTGGTCTAAAAATCATCTATATTTCTGTAATATATCAAATGAGACCAAGAAAATGAGAATACAACCATAAATACCATATGAAAATAGTACACCACAAAGTTGCTGTTTTCAACCAAAAACACTGTCACAGTTTTTTTCCTCATTATTCACTGCGTGCTGCAGAATTTTTTTATATTGTGCACACTGACCACACAGACCCATTCTCTCATATGTAGGCCTACCAGCTATCTCCTGCAAGACTGGAAGTCTCTAGAATTTTGGCAATGTATTACAGGACAAACATTGGCTTGCAAGCTGTAATATTACAGGACCAACAGTGAAAGGGTTAATTAAAAAAAGTAATTAAAAATATCTTGAAATCACTAATCTTTCTTCACTCACTTCTGTTCTGAGTGCGTTTGTGTGTATCTCTTGCTAGCTTTCACGTTCCCTCTCTCTTGCACACTCCTTCATGTGTTCCTCCTGTATACACTTTTTTGCACACTCTTTTTTGCATGTTATTTCTCTCACGTTGTCTTGTGCTCTCTCTCTCTTGCGTTGTCTTGTGCTCTCTCTTGCGTTGTCTTGTGCTCTCTCTTGCGTTGTCTTGTGCTCTCTCTTGCGTTGTCTTGTGCTCTCTCTCTCTCTCTTGCATTGTCTTGTGCTCTCTCTCTTGCATTGTCTTGTGTTCTCTCTCTTGCATTGTCTTGTGCTCTCTCTCTCGTGCGGTCTTGTGCTCTCTCTCTCTCTTGTGTTGTCTTGTGCTCTCTCTCTCTCTTGTGTTGTCTTGTGCTCTCTCTCTCTTGTGTTGTCTTGTGTTCTCTCTCTTGTGTTGCCTTGTGCTCTCTCTCTCTTGCGATGTCTTGTGCTCTCTCTCTCTTGCGTTGTCTTGTGATCTCTCTCTCTTGCGTTGTCTTGTGCTCTCTCTCTTGCGTTGTCTTGTGCTCTCTCTCTTGCGTTGTCTTGTGCTCTCTCTCTTGCGTTGTCTTGTGCTCTCTCTTGCGTTGCCTTGTGCTCTCTTTCTCTTGCGTTGTCTTGTGCTCTCTCTCTCTCTCTTGCATTGTCTTGTGCTCTCTCTCTCGCGCAGTCTTGTGCTCTATCTCTCACGCATTGTCTTGTGCTCTCTTCTCACGTGTTGTCTTGTGCTCTCTCTCTCTCTCTTGTGTTTTCTTGTGCTCTCTCTCTCATGCATTGTCTTGTGCTCTCTCTCTCTCTTTGAGTGAATTAGAATAAAATACAAAAGACAAGGTCTATTTTTGTGCTAATAAATGAATGTTTTTGTTTTGCTTTGTTTGACATGATTTTAACTCAGACCAGGGATAAATTAGTGATAGAACTGCTAACACACTCTTGCATACACTAGAAAAGTTGTGAATTGTGCAGAATAGAGGTTGGAATTGGTGGCACCACCAAAACAAAGCAGTAGTATTTCAAATTACTACACAGGCTACACTAGCTTGAATGTTCTCAGATTTTATGACCTGCATGATTTTAGGGTGCTGGATAAGTAATCTACTTCATATAATGTAATTAGCTCTGTTTCTGGTACATTCTTTGTCATTAAGGAATGTTTTTGAAATTCCTGTATAAATTAATTTCTTTGTCCTAGAAATTACAGTTACAATACCGATTTTCTGGCATCCTTGGTCCTGACCTTGCTGGAATATTGATTTTCCCTGACCAACAGAACTTACACAATCATAATTTGATAATATACCTCCCATGTCTCTAAAGCACCACATTGTTAGAAACATAAATTAAACATTAGCATACATGAAACAGGATTACTGTACTTACAAAGAATATTGTTGTGATATCACTCCCAGTGTGGTAAATTTTAGAATTTTACTGGACCTGTAGAACTAATCACAAAGGTCTGAAGTTCAGGGTTGTCGGGATTACTGTCTCTTTCATAGTTGATTGTTTTATAATGGATATGTAATTTTATGGGGGGACTTCTGGGATACTTAAAGTTGAAGCCACAGGTTTTACAGATGTAGGCCTACTGATATGACACACATTCTTCTTGACTGTCTTTTTAAGCATTTTGTTGAAACAAAGGTGTTTTATGTACTTTCATCTTTCCCTGTATGATATTTTGCATGTCAAATAAAAATTCATTATCTTTAGTTCCATCACAAAGGAACATTGTTCTAGCTTTTTGATTAATTCACTTGACAACTAAGTTAACATGTCAATAGCCATAACTATTGAGAAGTTAATACAGCTATTAACCCCAGCCATAGGTATGTTAAATGTTAGCAAAATAAGCTAGAATCATACAGGATCGAAGGATCACCACCATCACTGTAAACAATATAAGTGAGCTCACGCTACACACAACACCATCTGTGGCTGCCATTGTAATTTTGTTTCAACTAAGAGAGGTGCTGGACCATCCTACTGTGTATTGTAGTAAATATAGTAATTTTGCATCCCATAACACATATAATGTGCATTTGTGACAAAATATTCATTTTATCTAACAAGATTACTGGAAGTCAAGACTAGTACCAAACAAAAAATGCTTATGTGCAGAGAGTATTTTGTAGTCTTGTGAGTGCCAACACATTTAGTGCTTCATTTTGAATGAAACTAGTGGTAATATAAGTGTGGTATACCACTCTCTCAGCATTGACCTTTAAAAGGTTACAGCGATGATACTTAAGGCACATTCATATCAGACGATGTTTCACACAAGTTTGAGCTTTATTAACCCTTTGACTGTTTCAGTCATATATATACATCTTACGAGCCAATGTTTCCAACGTATTAATACGCATAAATTCTAGCGGCCTCAAATCAAGTGGGAGAAAGCTGGTAGGCCCACATGTGAGAAAATGGGTCTGTGTGGTCAGTGTGTGCAGTATAAAATAAATCGGGGAGCCAGTGGTGCATTGTGGGAATGCCATTTCAGTAGTCCTTGTTCAGCATGCCTAGCGGTAAGAAATATCTGACTCCCGGCGAATCTGGGAATCTTCTCTTCCCAAGTGATAGCTCTAACACAGATGGAAGTGTCTCTGAAGATGAATTTCATGGTTTTGAGGAGTTTGTTACTGAAAGCAATGCTCAGGATACCAGAAGGAAGAAAGAAAAAAGAAAGAAAGAAAATAAGTCCACACACTCACACCAGCTTCCAGAAGCTAATAGCAGTTCTATGAAGTGTCCAGTGACTATATATGCACATATATAGAAACCATAAGGAAGAAAGGATTTGCTGTGTCCTCAATGGATGACACTCTCATACAGATCCTAGTATCATCTGCAAAGGATGATACAGTGCTATGGTTTGCATCCATATCAGACATAGACAGGGATGTAAACCATAGCACTGTATCATCCTTTGCAGATGATACTAGGATCTGCATGAGAGTGTCATCCACTGAGGACACGGCAAATCTCTAAGAAGATATAAACCAAGTTTTCCAATGGGCAACAGAGAACAATATGATGTTCAATGAAGACAAATTCCAACTACTCCGTTATGGAAAACTGGAGGAAATAATAGCTAGGACTGAGTATACTACAAACTCTAATCACACAATAGAGTGGAAAAGTAATGTGAAGGACCTGGGTGTGGTAATGTCTGAAGACCTCACCTTCAAGGACCACAACAATGCCACTATCACATCTGCGAGGAAACTGATAGGATGGATAATGAGAACATTCAAGACAAGAGATGCTAAGCCAATGATGATCACTTGTTCTCTCTAGGATAGAATATTACTGTACATTAACATCCCCATTCAAGGCAGGTGAAACTGCAGATCTAGAGAATGTACAGAGAACCTTTACTGCACATATAAGTTCCATCAAACACCTTAACTACTGGGAATGCCTGGAATCACTAGACTTATATTCACTGGAGTGCAGGCGAGAGAGATATAACATAATCTACACCTGGAAGATTCTGGAGGGACTGGTCCCTAATATGCACACAGAAATCACTCCATACGAAAGCAAAAGACTTGGCAGACTGTGCAATGTGCCCCCAGTGAAAAGTAGGGGTGCCGCTGGTACACTAAGAGAAAACACAATAAGTGTCCGGGGCCCAAGACTGTTCAACAGCCTCCCACCAGCCATAAGGGGCATTACCAGTAGACCCCTGGTTGTCTTCAAGAGGGAGCTGGACAGATATCTAAAGTGAGTGCTGGATCAGCCGGGCTGTGGTTCGTACGTTGGACTACGTGCAGCCAGCAGTAACAGCCTCGTTGATCAGGCCCTGATCCACCGTGAGGCCTGGTCATAGACTGGGCCGCGGGGATGTTGATCCCCGGAATGCCCTCCAGGTAGACTCCAGGTAGGACAAGATGAAAGAAAGGAAGGACAAGATGAAATGAAGGAAGGTAGGTAGATAGGAAGGTAAAAAGGAATGTAGGAAGGAAGATATGTATAAAGGAAGGAAGGAATGACGACCCAGACACAACCAGCTTCCAGAAGCTAATAGCAGTTCTATGAAGTGTCCAGTGACTATATATGCATATATATAGAAACCAGAAGGAAGGAAGAAAGGAAAAAAGGATGAGATGAAAGGAAGGAAGGATGAGATGAAAGGAAGGTAGGATGAGATGAAAGGAAGGAAGGGAAGAAGGAAGGTAGGTAGGAAGGAAGGAATGTAGGAAGGAAGGTAAGAAGGAATGTTGGAAGGAAGGTAAGAAGGAATGTTGGAAGGAAGGTAAGAAGGAATGTAGGAAGGAAGGTATAAAGGAAGGAAGGAATTATGACCCAGACACAACAACCAGCTTCCAGAAGCTAATAGCAGTTCTAGGCACGTGTCCAGTGACTATGTGTTTATATTTAGAAACCAGAAGTAAGTAAGGAAGGACGAGATGAAAGAAAGGAAGGAAGGAAGGTAGGTAGGTAGGTAGGTAGGTAGGTAGGTAGGTAGGTAGGTAGGTAGGTAGGTAGGTAGGAAGGAAGGAAGGAAGGAAGGAAGGAAGGAAGGAAGGAAGGAAGGAAGGTAGGGAGGAAGGAAGGAAGGAAGGAAGGAAGGAAGGAAGGAAGGTAGGTAGGTAGGTAGGTAGGTAGGTAGGTAGGAGGAAGGAAGGAAGGAAGGAAGGAAGGAAGGAAGGTAGGTAGGTAGGTAGGTAGGTAGGTAGGTAGGTAGGTAGGAAGGAAGGAAGGAAGGAAGGAATGACGACCCAGACGACCATCAACCTAGGATAACTACCTAACACAACTGCCTGCTACTAATTTGAAGAAAACTGCTCAGAAGAGGTGTTTTGTCTGTGCACATACAAAAAAACGCCCACAAAAATGCAGACACTCGTTTTATGTGTGAGGAATGTGAAACACCAGTGTACATGAAACCATGTTTCAAAGAGTTCCACAAGCTGCAGAACTTCTATGAACATGTCCAGTGACTGTACATTTGTATATATATTATAGAACAATAGTAATAAAAAAAATTGTATTGTTGGTTTGTATAAACAAGTTTTGTAAACAATATAATGATGATAATGTTTGTGCAGTTATTGTGTTGCATACAACAAGTGTATATATGTACATTGCACCTTACTCTGGTCTCACAGGCCACATAAGTTACCTGAAAAAATAAAAAAGTGGAAAAAACAAGAAACCTTCGAATGGGAGTAAAAAAAATTTAGTGGGTGAGCGGCATTCACCGCTGTTGCCATACGCGGCTCATTTTCTGTCAACTTTATGCCTCAATATCTCGGTAAGTACTGATCTCAAAAAAAAAATTTTTGGCTTTAAAACAATCAGAAAATTAATCTTAACATTTTCATATTTTTTTTTTTTTTTTTTTTAATATTTTGCGACATAGGAAGAAAGTTTCAGAATTGGGCTTGCGACAGTCAAAGGGTTAGGGAACTGGTAAATCTCACAATTTGAGCAAAATGTTGTGCAATGTGGGCTCAGCTTTCCAAGTATCTTTGTTGCTCTCCTTGTATGTTTATTAGTAATTTGTTTATATTTATGGTAGAAACTTCAGGTAGGGAATGTGTACTATTTTTACCATTGGAAAGTAGACATGAGGGAAATACTCTCTTAATTAGTTTGTTAATACTACTAAAATTGATTTATTTGTATGTAGTTGATAGTTTTTTATTAAAAAAAATGACATGCAATACACATGAAAGGCATTGCAGTCTGTAAGAGCAAATCTGATATCTGAACTTTCATGAAACACTAAACATAGTTTAGACATGTAAAAATTAAAGCAAACTAAAAGAAAAAGAAAATTTATATTTTTTTCATGCATAAATGGTATTTTAAATCAGTTTTTTACAAAAGTTTGGATGTCAAGTTTGCCCTTATTGCTTGCAGTACATTGTATTATGTATCATAAGATCACTGGTGTAATACAGACAAGTTGATGAGAAGGATACTGGTGCAAAACCTGGGTATCTTTATTGAGAGTCATTTTTCCTGTGCAGGCTTTATCTAAAATTTAATATAGATGCACGAGGATGGAGACCTATATGCTGAAGCCAGAGGAGAGGTGCAGCAGTTGAAGATGTTGTCCTTGTGGGTAGGGCCCACTAGAGGAAGTTGGTCAGACCCACAAATTGGGTCACATATTTAGCAATGGAGCTGCAGAAAAAGTGGAGAGATGCAGCTAAATCTATGACCCACCTTATGGGCCTGACCTACTTCCAACAGTGGGCCCTATCCACATGTGACGATTGTCTTCAACTTCTGCACCTCTCCTCTGGCTGCAGTACACAAGTATACATCCTCATGCCTCTCTATTAGATAAAACCTGCTGCACAGAAAATCTTTCTCAATAAAGATATCCAGGTGTTGCATATACATGTATATATTTCTTATCAACCTCATATCATGATTTATGAATGGAGGCATTTTAAATTTTTCGTGACCCTGAGTAAGATGGGCATCCCCTACAGATGAGCCTGCACACCACTGATCAGAGGATTGGTCGAAGAGGAATCACAACAGCAGAGCAAGACCATTTAGCCAAGATTCATCAGTGCTACTACTGTGCATACATCGCTACCACTACAACAAATCTAATGAATCATATTCGAACCCATACTGGGGAGAAGCCATTTGCTTGTCCTCACTGTCCATTCAGAGCTACTCAAAAAGAAAACCTCAAAGCACATATTCGTATTCACACTGGCGAGAAACCATATGCCTGTGTTTTTTGTTCATATCGTTCTGCACAGAAAAGCAACCTAAAGAGTCATATGTGGATACATCAGAAATAAGGTAACATTATTTACTCTGTTTCCTTTGACTTTATTACACTTTCTTGTACACAATAACACACCCTGGAAATTTTAAAACATTTATGTTACAGACAGGATAAGGCATCACAACATGAGTCTATTTTTACTCGTGTAATGACAAATGGGTACTTACACACACAACTAGGTAAATACTGTACATGTTTACATGTGGGATATCACAAGCTTAGCTCTGCTTCTGTAACTACTAGTAGGTAATTGCATACTTATTTGCAAAAAAATACATATCTAAGCATGTATATACAAAAACAGCTATGCATATTAATACATAATTGCATTCATAGATGATAACATATGTCTACACGCATATACATGATTATTCAAACGTTTGTTTACCCACCGACACTATATGAGTAATGAAGAAAGACTATACAGTGGACCCTCGGTTTTCGGCGATAATTCTTTCCAGAATGCTGTTCGAGTGCCATTACCGAACGAATTTGTTCCCATAAGGACGAATGTAAATTAGAGTAGTCGTTTCAGACCCCCAAAAATACACTTACAAAAGCACTTACAAAAATACACTTACATAATTGTTCGAGTTGGGAGCTGTACAAAAACCGAGGGTCCACTGTATATTATAAATTAGCCATTATTGGAAGACACAATGATAACTACACATATACTCCTGAGAGACTAACAGACAGGGAATATTTTGGAATTGATAACACAGAGGTTAAAAGAACACAAGCTTAAGTTATGTAAGAAGTAAAGAAATATAGAGAGTCATAAAATAGACAGAGTTGCAAGAGTAGGTATGCCACAAAGGTGTGGATTAAGAAATGGTAAATAACTGTACACAACATATGTTAGGCCTAAATTGGAATATGCAGCAGTTGTGTGATGCTTACTTCTAAAAATATGTGGATAAGATGAAAAAGATCCTGAAAGAGAGAGTTACAAAAATTTTCAAAGATATAAATGGATATATAACGCAAGTTACAATGCAAGGAGAAGTCTGATAGAAAAAGAAGAGATACCTAAAGTACTTTAAGGTTAAGAAGGATATGAAATAATAGATAAAGAAGATATCTTACTACTTTAAGAAGGGAGAACATGTAATAGTTGTAAATAAAAGAAAAAAAACTTAGCCAAAGTAATGTTAGATTTTTTTTTTTTTTTTTTTGTAAAAGAGCAGATAGTAAATGCTGCAGCTACTGGAAATTCATGAAAATAGGACACCATAAGCTTAGTTGTTATTTAAGTCCCTAGTGGTTGTCAACACATTTTTGTTTGTGTAAATTATATGTATTTATATAAAATAATTAATTACACACGCACACACACACACACAGTAGTGTGCTACAACTAATATTAAGTTTTAAGATTAATTATACAAGACAATCCCATAAGTATAATTACTACTGGGTAATTATAAAAAGCTAAATATGCATATACACATACAGTGGACCCTCGGTTAGCGGCTGTAATCTGTTCCAGGAGCTAGGCCTTTAACCGAATTAATATTCCCCATAAGAATTAATGTAAATGCAATTAATCCGTTCCAGACAAAAATATTCACCAATAAATAATTTTTTTAACAATTAAATCAGTATTACATACCTTTATTGAAGACTAATGCTGGCTTCTGGAAGATGGGGAGGAGGAAATAGGGAGGAGTTACTAGTTGGAAGGGGAATCCCCCTCCAAAAGGACTTCAGATGACAAGTCCCTCTCTGGGGTCACTTCCCTTCTTTTTCTTTTAATGCCACTAGGACCAGCTTGAGAGTCACTAGAACCTTGTCTAGAGTGTCCAGAGTGCTCTGTTTCTGGCGCCTCTTTAACATGTCCCTGAAGTGGGACAAGGTTTTGTCACTAAACATGTTGCAGATATGGCTTGTTTCAGCTTGGTCAGGATGGTGTTTTTCAACAAATGTCTGCACCTTAGTCCACATAGAACAAATTTCCTTAATCTCTGCAGAAGGCACCTCCTTCTCTTCCTTTTCCTCCTCCTCCCTTTCTGAAGCAAGTTCTTGAGCTGTGGTCTGTTGCTGTTCCAGATGAAGCTCTTGCAGCTCTTCAGTTGTTAGCTCTACCCTGTGGTCCTCCACCAACTCTTCCACATCCTCACCACTCACCTCCAACCCCAGGCTGTTCCCCAATGTCACAATATCTTCCACAACAGGCACCATCCTTCAAAATCCCTCTGTTGGACACAATCTGGCCACAGTGGTCTCCAAGCAGAGTTCAAAGTCCTGGTAGTCACTCCCTCCCAAGCCTTACCTATAAGGCCTATGCAGTTGTAGATATTGAAGTGAATCTTCCAGAACTCTCTATATAATAATAATAATAATAATATAATATTTTTATTTCGATGCATGTTACAAGTGTACACTGTTATTGGTAGTTACAATTATAAAACTGTTATGCAAGGAGAGCCACTGGCATGCCATGGCATTAGGGGCAGTTTATTCTAAAGACTTATTCACTAAGTACTTAATGCTAGAGAAATTGATTGAGTTTATTCTAGTTCTGTATTATTTTAAATTACAATATGATTATACATACTATTAAAAGACAATACAAGAGAAATTGGTTGAGTTTAATCTGGTTGTATATTTTATTTCAAGTTACAATATGTTGATGCTATACTAGTATAATAACAATACTAGAAAAATTTATTGAGTTTCTTCTAGTTATATACAGTGGACCCCCGAGTTTCGTAAAAACTTCACTCCTGAAGTCTGCTCAAGTGCCATTACCGAACGAATTTACTCCCTAAGGAAAAAAATTTCACGTAGGTTAGTCTATTCTCAGACCCCCTTAAAAATACACCTCCACAAGAACTTACAAAATTATACTTTACAATTGCACGATTTCCGGGGTATTCGTTAACCGAGGGTCCACTGGTCCTAGGAATTTTCCCTCTGTGAGTCTTGTGATGGGTGAACCATTTAGCGTTATGTTAAGTGGAACAGTTGTAGCTTTGTTTCCAAAACTGAAATGAAGTAGGTCTTGTCCGTATTGAGAGTAAGCTTATTTGTCATCATTCATGTTGATATTTTCTGTAATTCAGCATTAACTGTGTTGGCTAGTATGACTGGATTTGGGTGAGAGAAGACATATGTTGTGTCATCTGCAAATAAAATGGGTTTGAGTAGTTGTCATTTCAGTAGGGTCATTTCAGTGTCTGAGGTC
>WNWK01045363.1:0-14757 GCA_009830355.1 Cherax destructor
GGTCCTTGACTGTTGTTTTCCTCCTGTGTTTACCTGTGTGTATGTACCTGTGTGTTAGTTAGTTACCATTTTGTCCTAGGCACATGTCGATTAGACACTAGGCCTGTTGTATGTATGTGTGTGTGTGTGTGTGTGTAACGAAACACTTCGAAATGTTTCGGCCCCGCCGGGAATTGAACCCGGGCCCTCCGTGCGTGAAGCAAGAGCGCTAGCCACCGTGCCATCGGGGCGTGTGTACCTGCATCTGTGTGTGTACTCACCTAGTTGTGGTTGCAGGGTCAGTCAGCTCTGGCCCCGTGTGTTACATGTGTGTGTACCTGTGTTTGTACCTGTACTCACCTATTTGTGGTTGCAGGGGTCGAGTCATAGCTCATGTGTGTGTACCTGTGTACTCACCTAGTTGTGTGTATGTACCTTTGTACTCACCTAGTTGTACTCACCTAGTTGTGTGTACCTGTGTACTCACCTAGTTGTATGTACCTGTGTACTCGCCTAGTTGTACTCACCTAGTTGTGGTTGCAGTGGTCGAGTCACAGCTCACTGGCATCTACTGGGTCACTCTTCCCGCTCCATAAGCTTTATTATACCTCTTCTTAAATCTATGTATGGATCCTGCCTCCACTACATCACTTCCCATACTATTCCACTTCTTAACAACTCTGTGACTGAAGAAATACTTCCTAACATCCCTGTGACTCATCTGAGTCTTCAACTTCCAACTGTTGTTGTGTGTGTACATGTGTGTGTGTGTAGATATGTGTGTGTACATGAGTGTATGTACCTCTGTGTGTACCTGTGAGTGTACCTGTATGTGTACCTGTGTATATGTAAATGTGTGTGTGCATATGTATATGTCTACCTGTGTTCGTGTACCTGTGTGTGTGTACCTGTGAGTGTGTACCTGTGTATGTACCTGTACTCACCTAATTGTACTCACCTAATTGTGGTTGCAGGGGTCGAGACTCAGCTCCTGGCCCCGCCTCTTCGCCGTCCGCTACTGGGTCTCTGCTCTCCCTGCTCCATGAGCTTTATCATACCTCGTCTTAAAACTATGTATGGTTCCCGCCTCCACTATATCTTTCTCTAGACTATTCCACTTCCTGACTACTCTGTGGCTGAAGAAATGCTTCCTAACATCCCTTTGACTCATCTGAGTCTTCAGCTTCCAGTTGTGTCCCCTTGTTTCTGTGTTCCCTCTCTGGAACATCCTGTCACTGTCTACCTTGTCGATTCCCCGCAGTATTTTGTATGTCGTTATCATGTCTCCTCTGACCCTTCTTTCCTCCAGTGTTGTTAGTCCTATTTCCCTCAACCTTTCTTCATAGGACAGACCCCTGAGTTGTGGAACTAACCTAGTCGCAAACCTTGACTTTCTCTAGTTTCTTTACGTGCTTGACCAGGTGTGGGTTCCAGACTGGTGCTGCATATTCTAGTATGGGCCTGACGTACACGGTGTACAGTGTCTTGAACGATTCCTTGTTAAGGTAACGGAACGCTAATCTTAGGTTTGCCAGTCGCCCATATGCTGCCGCAGTTATCTGGTTGATGTGTGCCTCCGGAGACGTGCTTGGCGTTATACTCACCCCAAGGTCTTTCTCCTTTGCCGAAGTTTGAGCCTTTGTCCTCCTAGCCTCTACTCTGTCAGCGGTCTTCTTTGCCCTTCTCCGATCTTCATGACTTTGCATTTGGTGGGATTGAATTCGAGAAGCCAGTTGCTAGACCAGATGTCAAGCTTGTCCAGGTCTGTTTGAAGTCCTGCTTGGTCCTCCTCCGATGTGATTCTCATCATTAATTTCACATCATCTGCGAACAGAGACACTTCTGAGTCTATCCCATCCGTCATGTCATTTACATATACCAAGAATAACACTGGTCCTAGGACTGACCCCTGCGGTACACCGCTCGTCACAGGTGCCCACTGTGATACCTCATCACGCACCTTCTTCTTCTTGTAGGTTCGCCGGTATGTCCGGCCCGGGTCTTCTCCAAATGGTGACCCGGCCCGACATCACGCACCATGACCCGTTGTTGCCTCCCTGTGAGGTATTCCCTGATCCATTCCAGTGTCCTTCCTGTTATACACGCAGTCCAGGAAAATGCAATGCAATGTGTGTGTGTACCTGTGTGTGTACCTGTGTGTGTGTACCTATGAGTGTTTACCTGTGTGTGTGTACCTGTATTCTCCTGTTTGTACTCACCTATTTGTGGTTGCAGGGGTCGAGACATAGCTCCTGGCCCCGCTTCATCACTGATAGTTACTAGGTCCTCTCTCTCCCTGCTCCATGAGCTTTATCATACCTCGTCTTAAAGTTATGTATGGCTCCTGCCTCCACTACATCACTTGCCAGACTATTCCAATTCCTGACAACTGTATGACTAAAGAAATACTTCCTAACATCCCTGTGACTCATCTGAGTCTTTAACTTCCAATTGTGACCCCTTGTTGCTATGTCCCATCTCTGGAACATCCTGTCTCTGTCCACCTTGTCAATTCTTCGCAGTATTTTATGTGTCGTTATCATGTCTCCCCTAACCCTCCTGTCCTCCAGTGTCGTCACGCCGATTTTCGTTAACCTTTCTTCGTAGGACATTTTTTTTAGATGTGGAACTAACCTTGTTGCAAACCTTTGCACTTTCTCTAATTTCTTGACGTGTTTGACCAGGTGTGGGTTCCGAAATGGTGCTGCATACTCAAGTATTGGCCGGACGTTCATGGTGTACAGAGTATTGAACAATTCCTTACTAAGGTATCGGAACGCTATTCTCAGGTTTGCCAGGCGCCCATATGCTGCAGCAGTTACCTGGTTGATGTGCGCCTCAGGAGATGTGCTCGGTATTATACTCACCCCAAGATCCTTTTCCTTGAGTGAGGTTTGCAGTCTTTGGTCATCTAGCCTATTCTCTGTCTGCAGTCTTCCCTGATCTTCATAGCTTTGCATTTGGTGGGGTTAAATTCGAGGAGCCAGTTGCTAGACCAAGTGTCCAGCTGGTCCAGGTCTTTTGTAGTCCTCCCTGAACCTCTCTGATTTAATTCTCCTCATTAACTTCGCATTATATGCAAACAGGGACACTTCTGAGTCTATCCCTTCCACGATGTCATTCACATATACCAAAAACAGCACTGGTCCTAGGACTGACCCCTGTGGAACCCCACTCGTCACAGGCGCCCACTGTGATAACTCATCACGTACCATGATTCGTTGTTTCCTCCCTGTCAGGTATTCTCTGACCCATTGCAGTGCCCTTCATGTGATACTTGCCTTATCTTCTAGCTTTTGCACTAATCTCTTGTTAGGAACTGTGTCGAAGGCCTTGCAGTCCAGTAGGTTTGTGACACAGGATTTGCCTTCCATATATCAGTGCTGGTTGTCGTTTATGATCTTGTTCCATTCTAGATGCTCCACCACTCTCCTGGTCAGTAGTTTACCTCGTTTCTGTCTCCTTTCTTAAAAATGGAGACTACATTTGCCTCTTCCATACCTCAGGTAATTGCCCAGTTTCAATGGATGTGTTGAAAACTGTTGTTAGTGGCACACACAGTGTCTCTTCTCTCTCTCTAAGGACCCATGGAGAGATGTCCGGTCCCACAGCCTCTGAGGTATCAAGGTCACTTAGCAGCTTCTTCACCTCCTCGGTTGTGTGTATTTCATCCAACACTTGTTTGTATATCCCTTGTTGGTGTACCCCTCTGTTCTGTCTTCCCGGAGTCCTTTCTGTCTTCACTGTAAATACTTCCTTAAATCTCATGTTGAGCTCTTCACTTCTTTGTCGTTTCTTGTGAACTCCCCACCTTCCTTCCTCACCTTGATTACCTGGTCCTTGACTGTTGTCTTCCTCCTGATGTGGCTATACAACAGCTTCGGGTCAGATTTGACTTTCGATGCTGTTTTTTTCGTACTGTCTCTGCGCCTCCCTCCTTATCTGTGCATACTCATTTCTGGCTCTTCGACTAATCTCTTTATTTTCCTGAGTCCTTTGTCTTCTGTACTTTTCCATTCTCTAGTGTACTTAGTTTTTGCCTCCCTACACCTTCGGGTAAACCAAGGGCTCGTTCTGGTCTTCCCATTATTTCTGTTGCCCTTGGGAACAAACCTTTCCTCTGCCTCCTTGCATTTTGTTGTTACGTAGTCCATCATTTTGTTTACTTACTTTCCTACCAATTCTCTTTCCCACTGAACCTCCTGCAGGAAGTTCCTCATACCTGTGAAGTCCTCCATTTTATAGTTTGGCTTTTTCCATCCTACTCCTGTTACCCTCTCCCCTTGTAACTCAACTATGTATTCAGAGTTCAGAACCACGTGATCACTAGCTCCAAGGGGCCTTTCATACGTGATATCCTCAGTGTCCAAGCTTCTCAGAGTGAACACGAGGTCCAGTCTTGCTGGATCATCCTCTCCTCTCTCTCTCTCTGGTAGAGTCCCTAACATGTTGATGCATGCGGTTTTCCAATACCACATCCATCATCTTGGCTCTCCATGTTTAGGGACCCCCATGTGGCTCCAGGTTTTCCAAACCAATCTCCCTGTGGTTGAAATCGCCCATAACCAGTAACTTTGCTCTACTAGAGTGAGCTCTTCTTGCCACCTGAGCCAGTGTGTCTACCATTGGTCTGTTGCTCTCTTCATATTAATCTCTTGGCCTCTTGCAGTTCTGTGGTGGGTTATACATCACTGCAATGACTACCTTATGTTCCCCAGACTGAATTGTACCTATTATGTAATCCCTTTGGCCGATTTCGTCCATTCCTTTCATTTCCTCAAGCCCCCATCGTTTTTTAAAGAGCAGTGCAACTCCTCCTTCCCCTCTGCTCCTTTTATCTTTCCTCAGGATCTGATATCCGGGTGGGAAGATTGCGTCTGTTATCATCCCGGTAAGTTACATTTCTGTGACTGTTATGATGTCTTCATTCTTTCATTCCACTCCTAACATTTATTTGTTATTCCATCCGCATTCATATACTAAACCTGTGTGTGTACCTCTGTGTGTACTCACCTAGTTGTACTCACCTAGTTGTGGTTGCAGGGGTCGAGTCATAGCTCCTGGCCCCGCCTCTTCACTGTCCGCTACTGGGTCACTCTCCCTGCGCCATGTGCTTTATCATACCTCTTCTTAAAGCTATGAATGGACCCTGAATCCACTACATCGCTTCCCAAACTATTCCACTTCCCGACCACTCTGTGACTGAAGAAATACTTCCTAACATACCTGTGATTCATCTGAGTCTTCAACTTCCAACTGTGTCCCCTTGTTGCTGTGTCCCATCTCTGGAACATTCTGTATCTGTCCACCTTGTCAATTCCTCTCAGTATTTTATATGTCGTTATCATGTCCCCCCCTATCTCTCCTGTCCTCCAATGTCATCAGGACGATTTCTCTTAACATCTCCTCGTAGGACATACCCCTTAGCTCCGGGACTAGTCTTGTTGCAAATCTTTGCACTTTCTCTAGCTTCTTTACATGCTTGGCAAGGTGTGGGTTCCAAACTGGTGCTGCATACTCCAATATGGGCCTAACGTACAGAGTGTACAGGGTTCTGAAAGATTCTTTATTAAGATGTCGGAACGTTGTTCTTAGGTTTGCTAGGCGCCCATATGCTGCCGCAGTTATTTGGTTGATGTGCGCCTCAGGAGATGTGCCTGGTGTTATACTCACCCCAAGATCTTTTCCCTTGACTGAGGTTTGTAGTCTCTGTCCCCCTAGACTGTACTCCGTCTGCGGTCTTCTTTGCCCTTCCCCAATCTTCATGACTTTGCACTTGGTTGGGTTGAACTCCAGGAGCCAATTGCTGGACCAGGCCTGCAGCCTGTCCAGATCCCTTTGTAGTTCTGCCTGGTCCTCGTCGATTGAATTCTTCTCATTAACTTCACATCATCTGCAAACAGGGACACTTCGAAGTCTATTCCTTCCGTCATGTAGTTCACAGATACCAGAAACAGCACCGGTCCTAGGACTGACCCCTGTGGAACCCCACTCGTCACCGGCGCCCACTCTGACACCTCGCCACGTACCATGACTCGCTGCTGTCTTCCTAACAGGTATTCTCTGATCCATTTTAGTGCCTTCCCTGTTATCCCTGCCTAGTCCTTCAGCTTCTGCACTAATCTCTTGTGTGGAACTGTGTCAAACGCCTTCTTATAGTCCAAGAATATGCAATCTACCCACCCCTTTCTTTCTTGTCTTACTGCTGTCACCCTGTCATAGAACTCCAATAGGTTTGTGACACAGGATTTCCCGTCCCTGAAACCGTGTTGGCTGTCGTTGATAAGCTCATTCCTTTCTAGGTGCTCCACCACTCTTCTCCTGATGATCTTCTCCATGACCTTGCATACTATACATGTCAGTGACACTGGTCTGTAGTTTAGTGCTACTTGCCTGTCTCCTTTTTTAAAAATTGGGCCTACATTTTCTGTCTTCCATACCTCGGGTAGTTGCCCTGTTTCGATAGATGTGTTGAAGATTGTTGTTAGGGGTACACATAGCTCCTTTGCTCCCTCTCTCAGGACCCATGGAGAGATGTTATCCGGCCCCATCGCCTTTGAGGTATCTAGCTCGCTTAGCAGCCTCTTCACTTCCTCCTCAGTTGTGTGTATTGCGTCCAGCACCTGATGGTGTACCCCACCTCTCCGCCTTTCTGGAGGCCCTTCTATCTCTGTGAACACTTCTTTGAATATCATGTTGAGCTCCTCACAAACTTCGCAGTCATTTCTTGTGACCTCCCCTCCTTCCTTCCTCAGCCTGATCACCTGGTCCTTGACTGTTGTTCTCCTGATGTGGCTGTACAACAGCTTTGGTTCAGATTTGGCTTTTGCTTCTTTGTCATTCTCATATTGTCTTTGGGCCTCCCTTCTTACCTGTGCATATTCATTTCAGTCCTTTGCCTTCTATACTTCTTCCATTCCCTGGCACACTTGGTTTTGGCTTCCCTGCACCTTTGGGTGAACCATGGGCTCATCCTGGCTTTTTCGCTTCTCCTGTTATCCTTGGATATAAACCTCTCCTCAGCTTCCTTGCAAATTGTTGTCATATATTCCATCATCTCGTTTACTGACTTCCCTGCCAGCTCTCTGTCCCACTGAACTCCGTGCAAGAAGTTCTTCATGCCACGTTGTCGCCTTTCTTGTAGATTGGCTTCATTCGTGCAGCCCTTCCTGCTTCCCTCTCCACTTGTAATTCTACTATGTATTCGAAGCTTAGAACCATATGATTACTGGCCCCAAGGGGGCTTTCATGTGTGATGTCCTCAATATCTGCACTACTCAAGGTGAATACTAGGTCCAGTCTCGATGGTTCGTCCTCTCTCTCTGGTAGTGTCCCTTACGTGTTGGTACATGAGATTTTCCAGTACCACCTCCATCATCTTAGCCCTCCACGTTTTTTGGCCTCCATGTGGCTCTAAGTTCTCCCAATCGATTTCCTTATGGTTGAAGTTACCCATGATCAGTAGCTTCGCCCTGCTGCATGAGCCCTTCTGGCCACTTCGGCCAGTGTGTCAACCATCGCTCTATTACTATCATCATACTCTTGCCTTGGCCTCCTGCTGTTCTGTGGTGCGTTATACATCACTGCAATTATTACCTTTGGACCTCCAGACTAAAGCGTTCCTATTATATAATCTCCTGCTTCTCCTCTGTCTCCTCTCTCCAGCTCATCAAAATCCCATTGTTTTTTGATCAGCAGTGCCACTCCTCCACCCCTCTGTTCCCTCTGTCTTTCCTCAGGATCTGATATCCCATTGGAAAGATGGCATCTGTTATCATCCCTGTGAGTTTTGTTTCAGTGAGGGCTATGATGTCCGGTGATGCCTCTTTGACTCTTTCATGCCACTCCTCCCACTTATTCGTTATTCCATCCACGTTGGTGTACCATACATTGTTTCCTCTCCAACACTGTGTTTTGGGGGGTCTGTGGGGGTGGGTGCTCTGGCAGCGTGCTGCGGGATTCTACAGCATAGTGAGGGGTGGGGGATGTAAGTGTGGATTGTGGTCTATGTTGGGATAGCGTGTTTGGTTTTGGGGTTCTGGGGATGGGTCTGTGTGTGCTTGCTCTTGTTGCTCTTCCCTGTTCTGGTTGCTCTCTGCTTCTTCTGTCTGTCTCTCTTCCTAGCTCCTTTTGCTTTTGCCTCCACTCCCTCAGCTGCTGTCATTCTGTTTTTGTTCTGTCCAGGTCTAGGAACACCCTCCTGTATGCTGACGATTCCTTCAGGCGTGGTTTCTCTTGCAGGATCCTGTTTTGCACTGCTTCTGTCTTGACCGGCGGTTTTCTCACCTTTACGTACCCCCCTATTCTCTGAAAATTTACTATCTCAGACATGTCCTCTTCACCTATTTCTCTAATGACGTTCTCAATCTCCTGTCTTTCCTCCTGCTGTCTTTCATTGTGTGTCCTTACTTCGCTCTCCTGTGTGTACCTGTGTGTTCCTGTGTGTATGTGCGTGTGCACCTGTGTGTTTACCTGTGTGTGTGTACCTCTGTGTGTGTATACCTCTCTGTGTGTGTGTGCACCTGTGTGTGTACTTGTGTGTGTGTACCTGTGTGTGTACTTGTGTGTACCTGTGTGTGTGTTCCTGTGTGTGTGTTTACCTGTGTGTACCTGCGTGTGTACCTGTTTGTATGTGTTCCTGTTAGTTACCATTTTGTCCTAGGCACATGTCGATTAGACACTAGGCCTGTTGTATATATGTGTGTGTGTGTAAGGAAACACTTCGAAATGTTTCGGCCCCGCCGGGAATTGAACCCGGGCCCGCCGTGCGTGAAGCAAGAGCGCTAACCACCATGCCATCAGGGGCGTGTGTACCTGTATGTGTGTATACCTGTGTATGTGTGTGCACCTGTGTGTGTACCTGTGTGTGTGTATACCTGTGTGTGTGTGTACCTGTGTGTGTGTACCTGTGTGTGTGTGTTCCTCTGTGTGTGTGTCTGAGTGTTCCTCTGTGTGTGTGTCTGAGTGTTCCTCTGTGTGTGTGTCTTGTGTGTGTGTGCACCTGTTGTGTACCTGTGTGTACCTGTGTGTGTACCTGTGTATGTGTACCTGTGTATGTGTACCTGTGTGTGTGTTCCTGTACTCACCTAATTGTACTCACCTAATTGTGGTTGCAGGGTCGATACTCGCTCCTGCCGCCTCTTCGCTGTCCGCTACTGGGTCTCTGCTCTCCCTGCTCCATGAGCTTTATCATACCTTGTCTTAAAACTATGTATGGTTCCTGCCTCACTATATCTTTCTCTAGACTATTCCACTTCCTGACTACTCTGTGGCTGAAGAAATGCTTCCTAACATCCCTTTGACTCATCTGAGTCTTCAGCTTCCAGTTGTGTCCCCTTGTTTCTGTGTTCCCTCTCTGGAACATCCTGTCACTGTCTACCTTGTCAATTCCCCGCAGTATTTTGTATGTCGTTATCATGTCTCCTCTGACCCTTCTTTCTGTGTGTGTTACCTGTTTGTGTGTACCTGTCTCACCTATTGTGGTTGCAGGGTCGAGTCAAGCTCCTGGCCCCGCCTCTTCTGAGTGTGTGTGTATCCTGTGTGTGTGTGTACCTGTATGTGTACCTGTGTATGTGTACTTGTGTGTGTGTATACCTGTACTCACCTAATTGTACTCACCTAATTGTGGTTGCAGGGGTCGATACTCAGCTCCTGGCCCCGCCTCTTCGCTGTCTGCTACTGGGTCTCTGCTCTCCCTGCTCCATGAGCTTTATCATACCTTGTCCTAAAACTATGTATGGTTCCTGCCTCCACTATATCTTTTCTAGACTATTCCACTTCCTGACTACTCTGTGGCTGAAGAAATGCTTCCTGACATCCCTTTGACTCATCTGAGTCTTCAGCTTCCAGTTGTGTCCCCTTGTTTCTGTGTTCCCTCTCTGAAACAACCTGTCACTATCTACCTTGTCAATTCCCGCAGTATTTTGTATGTCGTTATCATGTCTCCTCTGACCCTTCTTTCCTCCAGTGTTGTTAGTCCTATTTCCCTCAACCTTTCTTCATAAGACAGACCCCTGAGTTGTGGAACTAACCTTGTCGCAAACCTTTGCACTTTCTCTAGTTTCCTTACGTCCTTGACCAGGTGTGGGTTCCAGACTGGTGCTGCATATTCTAGTATTGGCCTGACGTACACGGTATACAGTGTCTTGAACGATTCCTTGTTAAGGTAACGGAACGCTAATCTTTGGTTTGCCAGTCGCCCATATGCTGCCGCAGTTATCTGGTTGATGTGTGCCTCCGGAGACGTGCTTGGCGTTATACTCACCCCAAGGTCTTTCTCCTTTACCGAGGTTTGTAGCCTTTGTCCGCCTAGCTTGTACTCTGTCAGCGGTCTTCTTTGCCCTTCTCCGATCTTCATGACTTTGCATTTGGAGGGATTGAATTCAAGAAGCCAATTGCTAGACCAGATGTCGAGCTTGTCCAGGTCTGTTTGCAGCCCTGCCTGGTCCTCTTCCGATGTGATTCTCCTCATTATTTTCACATCATCCGCGAATAGAGACACTTTTGAGTCTATCATGTGTGTGTGTACCTGTGTGTGTATAACTATGCGTGTACCTGTACTCACCTAATTCACTCTCCCTGCTCCATAAACTTTATCATACCTCTTCTTAAAGTTATGTATGGAACTTGCTTCCACTACTTCACTCTCCAGATTATTCCACTTCCTGACAACTCTAAGGTTAAATAAATACTTCCTAACATCCCTATGACTCACCTGGGTTTTCAGCTTCCAATTGTGGCCCCTTGTTCCTGTATCCCATCTCTGAAACATTCGAGCCCTGTCCACCTTGTCAATTCCTCTCAGTATTTTATACGTTGTTATCATGTCCCTCTATCCTCTAGTGTCATCAGGTTGAGTTCCCTTAACCTCTCCTCATAAGACATACCTCTCAGTTCCGGGACTAATCGTGTTGCAAATTTTTGCACTTTCTCCAATTTCGTGACGTGTTTGACTAGGTGAGGGTTCCATACTGGTGCTGCATACTCCAATGTAGACCTGGAGTTTACCTGGAGAGGGTTTCGAGGGTCAGCGCCCCCGCGGCTCAGTCTGAGACCAGGCCTCATGGTGGATCAGAGTCTGATCAACCAGGCTTTTACTGCCGGCCGCACGCAAACTGACGTACGAACCACAGCCCGGTTGGTCATGTACTGACTTTAGGTGCCTGTCCAGTCCCTTCTTGAAGACACCCAGGAGTTTATTGGTAATCCCCCTTATGTATGCTGGGAGGCAGCTGAACAGTCTTGGGCCCCGGACACATAGTGTTGTCTCTCAGTGTACTCGTGACGCCCCTGCTTTTCATCGGGGGAATGTTGCATCTCCTGCTGAGTCTTTTGCTTTCATAGGGAGTGATTGTCGTGTGCAGATTTGGTACCAATCCCTCCAGGACCTTCAAAGTGTATATAATCATGTATCTCTCTCGCCTCCGTTCCAGGGAATACAGATCAAGGACCTTCAACCGTTCCCATTGATTAATTAAGGTGCTTTATCGTACTTATCGGAAATACACGGTGTACAATGTCGTGAATGACTCTTTACTCAGATGTCTAAACGCTAATCTCAGATTTGCCAAGCGCCCATATGCTGCAGCAGTTATTTGATTGATGTGTGCCTCAGGAGACATGTTCGTTATAATGCCTACCCCAAGATCCCTTTCTTTAAGTGATGTTTGCAGCCTTTGATTCCCTAACCTGTATGCTGTCTGCGGTCTTCAGTGTCCTTCCGCAATCTTCATGACCTTACACTTACTGGGGTTAAACTCCAGGAGCCATTTGTTGGACCAGACTTGTAGTCTGTCCAGATCCCCTTGTAATCTTAACTGATCCTCGTCCGCTTGTATTCTCCTCATCAGTTTCACATCATCAGCGAACAGTAACATTTCTGAATCTATTCCTTCCATCATGTCATTCACGTATATAAGAAACAGCACCGGACCTAGGACTGACCCTTGTAGAACCCCACTCGACACATGCGCCCACTCTGACACTTCATCACGTACCAACACTCGTTGTTTCCTTCCTGTCAGGTATTCCCTGATCCATTGCAGTACTTTCCCTATTTTTCCTGCCTGCTCCTTTAATTTTTGCACCAGTCTCTTGTGTGGTACTGTGTCAAAAGCCTTCTTGCAGTCCAAAAAGATGCAATCTACCCATCCCTCTCTTTCCTGTCTTACTTCTGTTACCTTATCATAGAACTCAAGTAGATTTGTGACACAGGATTTCCCATCTCTGAAGCCGTGCTGATTGTCATGTATGAGCCCAATATTTTTAATGTGTTCCACCACTCTTCTCCTGATGATCTTTTCCATGACTTTACGTACTATACAAGTCAGTGACACTGGTCTGTAGTTTAACGCTGCCTGTCTGTCTCCTTTCTTAAAAATTAGAACAACATTTGCTGTCTTCCACACTTCAGGCAATTGTACAGTTTCGATAGATTTACTGAAGATTGTTGCTAGCGACACACACAGTTCCTCTTCTCCCTCTCTCAATATCCAAGGAGATATGTTATCTGGGCCCACCGCCTTTGAGGTATCTAGTTCACCTAGCAGTTTCTTCACCTCTACCTTGGTTATGTGTATTGTGTGCAGCACCTGATGGTGCACCCTACCTCACTGTTTGCTGGAAGCATCCCTGTCTCTACCGTAAATACTTCTCTAAATCTTGTGTTTAGTTCATCACATACTTCCTGGTCACTCTTTGTCAGCTACCATCCTTCTTTCCTCAGCCTGATTACCTGGTCCTTGACTGTTGTTTTTCTCCTAATATGACTGTATAACAACTTTGGTTCAGATTTGGCTTTTGCTGCTATGTCGTTCTCGTGTTGCCTCTGTGCCTCTCTCCTTATCCCTGCATATTCATTTCTGGTTCTTCTGGTCAACTCCTTGTGTTCTTGAGTCCTTTGCCTTCTATACCTTTTCCACGGTCTAGCACACTTGGTTTTAGCCTCTTTACACCTCCAGTTAAACCATGGGCTCACTCTGGTCTTACCATTTTTTGTTACCCTTTGGTATGAACTTCTCCTCTGCCTCCCTGCACTTAGTGCTCACGTGTTCCATCATTTCATTTACTGTCTTTTCCTCTGTGTGAGTGTACCTGTGTGTACTCACCTAATTGTACTCACCTAATAGTGGTTGCAGGGTTCGAGACTTAGCTCCTGGCCCTTTGTGTGTGTGTGTACCTGTGTGTGTGTTCCTGTGTGTATACTCACCTAATTGTACTCACCTAATTGTGGCTACAGGGGTCGATACTTAGCTCCTGGCCCCGCCTCTTCACTGATCGCTACTAGGTCCTCTCTCACCCTGCTCCATGAGCTTTATCATACCTCGTCTAAAGCTATGTATGATTCCTGCCTCCACTACCTCACTTGCCAGACTATTCCACTTCCTGACAACTCTATAACTGAAGAAATACTTAAGAACATAAGAAAGAAGGAACACTGCAGCAGGCCTACTGGCCCATGCGAGGCAGGTCCAAGTCTCCCACCGGCTTAAGCCAATGCCCCGACCCATCCAGGTCAGGTTACATTCACTTAAGGAAGGAGCACGGCATCTGAACTAGTAGCACAAGCTAGTCAGGACCAACTCACACCCACCCGCACCCACTCATATATTTATCTAGCCTATTTTTAAAACTACACAACGTTTTAGCCTCTATAACTGTACTCTCGAGTTTGTTCCACTCATCGACAACTCTATTACCAAACCAATGCTTTCCTATATCCTTCCTGAATCTGAATTTATCCAACTTAAAGCCATTGCTGCGAGTCCTGTCAATACTAGATATTTTTAGCACGCTATTTACATCACCTTTATTTATTCCTGTTTTCCATTTATACACCTCAATCATATCCCCCCTAATTATATGCCTTTCTAGAGAGTGCAGATTCAGGGCCCTCAGTCTATCCTCATAGGGAAGATTTCTGATACATGGGATCAACTGTGTCATCCTCCTTTGTACGTTTTCCAGAGCATTTATATCTATTCTGTAATACGGTGACCAAAACTGTGCAGCATAATCTAGATGAGGCCTCACCAAGGATATATAGAGTTGAAGAACAACCTGAGGACTCCTATTATTTATGCTTCTTGATATGAAGCCAAGGATTCTGTTCGCTTTATTATGAACACTTATGCACTGCTGTCTTGGTTTTAGATTACTGCTAACCAGAACTCCTAAATCCTTTTCGCAATCAGTAGTATTAAGGTCTACATTATTTAGTTTATATGTGGCATGGTTATTATCCTGTCCAATATTTAGAACTTTGCATTTATGTATATTAAACTGCATCTGCCACTTCTCCGACCACTGCATCAGTCTATTCAAATCTTCCTGGAGTGCTCTAATGTCCTCATTTGAATGAATTGGACGGCCTATTTTGGTGTCATCGGCAAATTTGCTTATGTCACTATTTATTCCCTCATCTATGTCGTTTATGTAGATTGTGAACAACAAGGGGCCCAATACTGACCCCTGTGGAACACCGCTTGTGACACTTCCCCACTCTGATATCTCCCCATTTATGCAAACTCTCTGCTGCCTATTTGTCAACCATGCCTCTATCCAGGAAAAATTTTTCCCCCTATTCCGTGTGCCTTAATTTTCCTCAATAGTTCTTTATGTGGGACCCATCAAAGCCTTACTGAAGTCCATATACACAATATCATATTTTATTACCATGATCTACCTTCCCCAAATACCTTAGTGAAAAAGTTATTAAATTTGTAAGGCAGGAACGCCCTTTTTTTAAAACCGGGTGAGATTCGTTGATTAATTTTTGCT
>WNWK01045364.1:0-14757 GCA_009830355.1 Cherax destructor
CAACAGGCATGCAGGGAGTGCAGGAGGCATGCAGGGAATGTAGCAGGCATGCAGGGAGTGTAGCAGGCATGCAGCGAGTACAACAGGCATGCAGAGAGCGCAGCAGGAGGCTGCAGGGAATGTAGCAGGCATGCAGGGAATGTAGCAGGCATGCGGGGAGTGCAACAGGCATGCAGAGTGTGCAGCAGGCATGCAGGGAGTGTAGCAGGCATGCGGGGAGTGCAGTAAGTGTGCCATGCTCATGAGTCAGTATGTTTAATGATAATCACTCTTCGACACATTAAATGTCTTATTTTAGGTTAATACATATAGACATTTTCATTAATCCATCTGTGATATTTTCTTCAAAATTACACTGGTACCCCGGTTTACGTATATTGTTTCGTTCCAGAATGCTATTCAAGTGCCATTACCAAACGAATTTATCCCCATAAGGAATAATGTAAAATAGACTAGTCCTTTTAGACCCACAAAAATACACTTACAAAGCATTTAAAAAAATAAACTTACAAAAAAGGACGAGTTTGAGGCCATCGTAAACCGGGGTACCACTGTATATAAGAAACACATTACATAGCATATAGCATATACAGTGGACCTTCGGTTAGCAGCTGTAATCCGTTCCACGAGCTAGGCCTTTAACCAAATGGCCTTTAACCGAAATAATATTCCCCATAAGAATTAATGAAAATACAATTAATCCGTTCCAGACAAAAATATTCACAAAAAATATTTTTTTAACAATTAAATCAGTATTACATATTACATATTACATATTGAAGACTAATGCTGGCTTCTGGAAGATAGGAGGAGCAAATAGGGAGGAGTTAGTTTTTGGAAGGGGATTCCCCCTCCAAAAGGACTTGGGGTAACAATTCCCTCTCTGGGGTTAATTCCCTTCTTTGTCTTTTAATGCCAATAGGACCAGCTTCTGAGTCATTCCACCAACTATACTCACTGCATGCCTGCTACACTCCCTGCATGCCTGCTACACTACCTGCATGCCTGCTACACTCCCTGCATGAATGCTACACTCCCTGCATGAATGCTACACTACCTGCATGAATGCTACATTCCCTGCATGCCTGCTACACTCCCTGCTTGAATGCTACACTCCCTGCATGAATGCTACACTCCCTGCATGAATGCTACACTACCTGCATGCCTGCTACACTCCCTGCTTGAATGCTACACTCCCTGCATGCCTGCTACACTCCCTGCATGCCTGCTACACTCCCTGCATGAATGCTACACTCCCTGCATGAATGCTACACTCCCTGCATGAACCTTTACCTTTGATATACCTTTGAAGAGTTTCGAGAGTATCTACTCTCTGAGCCCGGCCATGGGCCAGGCTCGTCTGGTGCTTGCCTGGTCAACCAGGCTGTTGCTGCTGGAGGCCCGCTGCCCCACATATCCATCACAGCCTGGTTGATCTGGCACCCGATGAAGATACTTGTCCAGTTTCCTGCTACACTCCCTGCATGAATGCTACACTCCCTGCATGAATGCTACACTCCCTGCATGAATGCTACACTCCCTGCATGCCTGCTACACTCCCTGCATGCCTGCTACACTCCTTGCCTCTATGCCTGCCTGCCTTGAATTCTATCGTGTTTCTCACTTTCTTTACCAAAGGAACTTTAATAGGAACTTTCTTGGGAGCCATGGTTACTTATTTCGCAGTTGCACTGACAAAAAACAATGGAAAACAAGAGAAATGTTTGTATGAATAAGCAGAAGCTTCCTTACGTACCGAGAGACACAAACAAACTGAAGCGCAAGCTTCCCCAGCCGGCGGGTTGACGCGTCCAATATTTCCGCTAACCAGAATAACGGCCGCTAACCGGGAGCCGTAAAACCGGCCGCTAACCGAGTTGGCCGCTAACAGGAACGGCCGCTAACCGAGGGTCCACTGTAAACTGTTATTGCAACACAAATAATTGATTTAATTTGTTTGATCTGATTTAATATATTGCATTACTACAAATAATAAATTATTATGTTGATTGTTATGCCCAAGGTCATTAGAGGTTAATTTATATATAATTTATATGGAATTGTCCACTTAATATTATACTCAGGGTTTCATTAATAAAGCTAATTAAAGATTCCACTTGTTTATAATATTATCTGGTTTATGAATTTGTAATTATTATACCCGGGTATAATGTATATATAGGGAGTAATGTGTTAGGTAGGTTTGTAACGCCTGTCTAAGGTTTAACGAGGTATGCTCTTGTTGAGGTAGTTCAGACCTCTCTACCCTCTTGACCGAGTTGAGGTTACACCGGAGTGTTCTGTTGTGGACAGTTCTCCCTTCCCTCTGACTCGATGAAGATGGGCTCAGCTCTTCATCGATATTCTGGATTAAGCTCTCTTACTCTTTAGAGGAACTGTTTGCTAAGAATCTATTGGATTATTATCGCAGGAATTCGTTGTGAAATTCAGTGACGTATTATAATATCTTCTAAGTGATACTCAAGAGAACTGTGTTAACCGGGTGTATATATATAGACTCTAAAGTGTTTGTGTGTCTATTGACACTGATTGTAGTGTTACTATAAGCGCTCTTGTAAATACTATATTTTTATGGGAAGTGTTAAATTAAGCGCTCTTATACATACTCTAATTTTATGTGATTGAAAAAGATCAGACTATGAGATATTCAAGTGGTCTTGTTATATACCTCAGATAAGCATTTAAAGGTTTAAATAAAAAATGGAAAAGGCTTGTTGAACTCTCATTATTACCTGATTTTATAAGATTCTAAGTTTCTTCTCAAAGTGATATTGTTACGAAGGTAACCAGCCCTTAGACTGAGGTTCGAATCGTAACATTGATATATTATAAAACTGTAATGCTTCAAAATTGTAAAACTATTATGTTTCAAAATTGTTTTTTTCAAATTACAGTGGACCCCCAGTGTTTGTCCTGCTCCAAACTCGCCCTTTTATGTAAGTGTATTTTTTTAAATGCTTTTGTAAGTGTATTTTTGGGGGTCTAAAAGGACTAGTCTACTTTACATTATTCCTTATGGGAATAAATTTGTTTGGTAATGGCACTTGAACAGCATTCTGGAACGAAAAAATCACAAAAACTATGGGTCCACTGTATGTTCAAATATAATTGCTTAAATACTCAATTATATTTACAGTGGTCCCCCGGAAATTGAACATTCTTCATTCCAGAATGCTGTTCAAGTGCTGTTACCAAACAAATTTATTCCTATAAGGAATGATGTAAATTAGATTAGTCCATTTCGGACCCCCAAAAATACACCTATAAAAGCACTTACAATAATAAACTAACATAATAGGGCGAGTTGGGAGTGTTCGATTTCCGAGGGTCCACTGTACAGTGGACCCCCGAGTTTCGTAAACCCCGGAAATCGTACATTTATATAAGTATAATATTGTAAGTGCTTGTGGAAAAGTATTTTTGGGGGTCTGACATAGACTAACCTACGTGACATTTTTCCTTAAGGGAGTAAATTCGTTCGGTAATGGCACTTAAGCAAACTTCAGGAGTGAAGTTTTTACGAAACTTGGGGGTCCACTGTATATTGTAAATTGTTTACTATATTTTTTACCATTTAGTTTATTATAAAATAATTAATTGTAAGTTAATTTTAAGTTTGTCCATAATGCTCTGCATATAAGGGGCTTTTGGCATTTACACCCCATTCCTACAACTCGTTGTACATCTTCGTATCATGTCACAATAATTATTATTATTATTATTATTATTATAAACATAGCATATAAACATGCAATGTTTATATGATATCGAGTGGAGAGTCGGGTGGAGAGTAAACATTACGTTTTCTCTGATTCAACGTTAAAGAAAACTGTGAATCTGGTGTCTGGTGCAGTAACCGCCCTTCATATGCATTTGTTTACAATTCTTGGCATGAATTATTCATTACTTCTCCCTCTGTTTATGACGCCATCTAAAGGTAGTTGTTAGAAACGATTAAACTCAGTGAACATGGTACAGTGGACGCTCAGTTAACGAAATTAATCCGGTCCAGGAGCTATTACTTAATCTGAATCTTTCGTTATCTGAAACCTTATTTCTCATAAGAAATAATGTAAATACAATTAATCCGTTTCCACCCAAAAAATTTCACCAAAAATTCATTTTTTTAAAGAATAAATACTATAGTTTTACATACAGAAAACAATGAAAAATAAATATAAAGCACTAATTTTAATGGATAAAGGAACATTTGAATCAGTTTTACCTTTACTGAAGACTCTTGTTGGCGTATGAGAGAGGCAGGAGAGTTTGTTTGGAGGCAGGACAAGATAGCCCTTCAATACGACACTAATATGAACTCTGTGGTTTATTTATCTAGCACAATTCATCTAATATGACATAATGAATAATATTAATAACATAGAAACATGATATAAACTCTAGAATGAATAAAACATGTCAGTACGAATCTAAGAACTGGTGGAGTGTCTTGTGTTGTTGTTGGTTATAGGGCCACAGATTATAAGCCGTGGTGGTAGTCAGTTTCAGCAGACTGCAACCACCACTATCACACAAACAATGTGCATAATTTATAAATAAGAAACATTTACACTTTAATTTATAAATAAGAAATATTCACACTTATATAAATAAGAAATACTTACACTTACACTTGGAGGAGATTGTGGCACAGTACTGCATTCTTGTCAGTGTCCCTATAATCTCAAACATTGTAGAAGTTAAGTTTTGAGTCATCATTTTCTACTGATTAATTGCTTAATTTACTTAAGTAAGTAAATTTATTCAGGTATACACAAATCCAGTCATACATAGATTATCATACATAGCAACATATGTGTAGAAAACCTAGGATAACCCAAAAAAGTCAGACAGAGTGACTTATTTCCATTGCTACACTTTATCACTGGCTGGTGCTATAGCCTTTATCGACTTGTGAAGCTTCTTTGGACCCATGGTGACTTATTTCACAGTGACAATCACTAAACCACCAAAAAAGACACCAAATATATTGTGAATCTTTGAAAGAGCACGCAGGGTAATGTTCTCTCAATGGTAAACAATGCTTCACTGGCGTCCTGCGCTTGCTCGGAGCAGGCGGACATGTCTAATACCTTTCGGTAACCGAGGAATTTTTCGCTAACCGATTACGAAAAAAGCTTTCGGTTTCCGAAGCTTTCGTTAACGGGACCTTTCGTTAACCGAGGGTCCACTGTAATAATATGGCTGTGTAGTGCAATATTATGTCTGTGTAGTGTAACCCAGGAGGGGGCTACATACGTGTACTGTACCTACATCTACAGCTGCCTACACTACATTAAGACTACAAATATTTTAAGGTAAGTAATGAATGTACTCATTGTTTTCTGTATGAAAAACTATGGTTAATCTTTAAAAAATGCATTTTTTGCTAATATTTTTGGATGTCTGAAACGGATTAATTGGATTTACATTAATTCTAATACAGTGGTCCCTCGACTACCGTAATTAATCCGTTCCAGGAGCTAGTTCTTAAAATGAAAAATTCATAATTCGAAACCTCATTTACCATAAGAAATAATGTAAATACAATTAATCCGTTCCACCCAAAAATATTCACTAAAAATACATTTTAATTATAGTTCTACATACACTAAACAACATTATTAAAACTATAAATACTACTACTAATACTAAATAATAAAAAACAGATTAATAAATAACATTTACTTACCTTTATTGAAGAGAGTTGCTGGCATCTGGAAGATAGGGAGGACAGGGAGCATGGAGCATGATGACCTGAGCGTCGGTAAGCTGGGATGGAAGAAGGGTGGGTAAGGGTAGAAATATGGGAAAAGGTTGGGTAAGGGTAGGAGGAGGGAATATACAGGTGAGTGGCACGTCCACTCTGGGCGACATGTGCAGAGAAACTGCAGGCGTTGTTGATCGGTGTGTGTGAAGCTGGGGCGAGTTGTAGCAGCTGATGAGGCGGGTGTGGGTGGACTGCAGGAGGCTGGCAGGCGGCGGAGGCAGGAGTGGCACAGAAAGCAGCTGTATTAGGGTCGAATATTGTAGTTACTCATCAGAGCCAGAGCAGATATCATTGAATTTTGTTCTTGAAAGTTGGGTTGTGAGGCAGGCTCCCATGGGGTCTGTTTTAGCGTAATTTCGCAGGTTGTAGAGTATCCTGGGTAAAGAAGTAGTTGAGTTGTTGAGGCGGGTGAACTTTACAGTCCCATCCTCAAGGTGCTGAGCCAGTTCTGCATATGGCAGTACCTTGTTGACTTGTCTTGTGGTATAGAATTTGACATTGTCGTATTGCATGTGCTGGTACGTTGGTTTGGAGGTGGATGGTGTAGTTGATGTGGTGGTAGGAGAAGCAGCAGCGGTGGCGAGGACATGTTCTGTAGACGAAGTCTCTGCTTGAGATGAAGGCTTCTCATTGGTGGAAGGTGGTTGTGGTGAGACTGGCAAGGAGGCAGCTGATTGGTTCTCGGTAGGGGTGTGAGGTGGTGGTGAGCTCTCATTGGTTTTTGTTGGCGTGACGTCAGTATTAGCTGGTGGTGGTGGTGGAGCATCAGCTGAGCCACCAGCAGGTAAAGTAATGTCGACAATATGCTGGGAATTGTTGAGTATCACAGAAGATGGTGGAGAATCTGGAAATTTGAACTCTGGCATGTTGTTTAATTTGAAGAGTTCGTTGATGGAGGTGTTGAACGTCCCAGGAACAGCAGCATTATGCATATGAGCATAGACCATACAGTAATAGATGGTGGTGGGGTCACTGGCAGGTGCGATGTTGGTAGTAGTAGGTTGCGTGGAAGCTTGGAGAATTTTAGTTGTGGTAGCTTGTAGTTTTGTAATTGCAGCATAGGTGGGTGATTTTGAAGATGACTTTTTCTGTGCTGCTTCTTGGGTCTTCTTCAGAATGTCTTTACGAGTGGGACACTTAGCAGCAAGTGTGTGATGATCGTTGCTTTTACAGTTGAGGCAAGATGGTGTTGGTGGAGCAGCGGCGGTGCATGATCTAAAATCATGTCCTTCACTACTACATGTAGTGCAAAACTTCTTTTCCTTCACAGGACAGTCGCTGGTGTTGTGTGAATACGAATAACAAGTCCAACAGTGAGAAATGTAGTGGAATCTCTCAGCTTCGATGCAGGTGGGGCTGATGAAGTAATAATATACAGCCAGTCCGTCGGCTAATGCAGTGGCAGCCAAGTTGACGTCGGTAAACGTGACCTTGAGCATGGAGGAAGCTGTAGGTATTTTCATGATGCTCTCCACTGTGGCCCATGAGTTTTGATCTTCAATGGATGTCTTGAGTTCGTCGATAGGTTGAACTGTAAGAAGCTTATCAAGTTTCTTAAGGAAAACTGTTCTTCTTGCCCTGAGAGCTGGAGATGACATGACAGTAAATCCTCGTTCAGAGAGAGTGGTGGTGGCTGTTGTAGTGAGTAGCTTCTCTGCATCTTCATCATCGTTGCAGACAACAATAAATGCTTCTTTCAGGGTCAATATGGTGTTGAACTTCACCTGTAGCACGTTCTTGACAGCAACTGCTAGAGCAAGTTTGGTTGAATCGTTCACAGTGCCACTGTTGGGTTTGATCTTGACACGATTTGCATAGCTCATCGTGATGAAGGTAGAAATTCCCCTCCCCAACGGGGATCGTAGGGAGACTGAAAACGGAAGTCAGAGCTGCTGTGACCGCACTGGGCAGTCAACTAGCAGAATCGGACAGGGAGAGGGGTTAGTGATTGGAAGGGGAATCCCCACTTCCTGCATGCCTGCTACACTCCCTGCATGCCTGCTACACTCCCTGCATGAATGCTACACTCCCTGCATGAATGCTACATTCCCTGCATGAATGCTACACTCCTTGCATGAATGCTACACTCCCTGAATGAATGCTACACTCCCTGCATGAATGCTACACTCCCTGCATGAATGCTACACTCCCTGCATGAATGCTACACTCCCTGCATGAATGCTACACTCCCTGCATGAATGCTACACTCCCTGCATGAATGCTACCACTGGGGTGCCACTAGAAAGCTTCTTTGGACCCATGGTGACTTATTTCACAGTGACAATCACTGAACCAGCAATAAACACAACAAAAGTATTGTGAATGTTTGAAAGAGCGCGCTGGGTAATGTTCTCTCACGTGTAAACAACGCTTGACTGGCGTCCTGTCCGCCTCACCGCGCTTGCGCGGGGCAGGCGGACAGGTCTGGTATGTTACGCTACACGAGTAAATGTACGCTACACAAGAAAAATATTTTGTTACACAATTTTTACGTTATATGGAGCTTACGTTAGTAGAGGTTCCACTGTAGTTAATATTATTTCGGTTTTCGGCCTTTTCAGTTTCAGACCGAACTTCTGGAACAGATTACAGCCGATAACCGAGGGTCCACTGTATTATTATTATTACCTTTGACATAACTTGTTCACTGAGTTTAATTATTTCTTAATTAAGCTGCCACAAGACACCGATTATTATTATAATAATCATAAAAATAATTGCTCTGGAGTGGTTTAAATGTCATACGTATTTTATACAGGTTTGGTAGCTGACATTTAAACCACTCCAGAGTGATTGTTATTATTATTATTACTACAGTGGACCCCCAAGTTTTGGCTACCCTGAGTATCGGCCGACTCGTGTTTCGGTTTTTTTTTTGGCCCAATTTTAGCCCAACTATCGGCCATTTCCCCGAGTTTCAGCTGGCATACCAGACCTGTCCGCCTGCCCACACTTGCGCACCTCCCTGCGCAGGCGTCATGAGCCAGTCTAGCTTTGTTTATCCTTGAGTGAACATTAACCTGCATGTTCATCCAATCATTTCACAAAAAATTCATTGTGTTTAGTGCTTGTTTATTGATTGTGACTGTGAAATAAGCCACCATAGGCCCAAAGAAACTTCATAATGGCAGCCCTTTGATAAAGAAAGTGACAAACACAATAGAACTGAAGAAAGAAATTGTAGCAAAGTACCAAAGTGGAGGAGGAAGAGAGAGGGGAGAATGTGTCTTCTTCAGTGATTCTACAATATGTACGATACTAAAGCAGCACGAGTCGATAAAGATTATAGCACCAGCCAGAGATAAAGTGTAGCATTAACAGTGTAGCAAGTAAGTTAAGCGATTAATCGATAGGGAAAGTACAGCACGAAACTGACTCCTCCAATGTTGTTGGCGTTATATAGGGCGACTGACAACACCGCCGTGTCTGGCGGCCATGACCACCACTATGTAAGGCTTATCTTTCAGTGGCCCTAATACACCCAACAACAAACAACACAGCAATACTGTCGGTTAGAGAGAGAGACATATGACATATTTTATTCATTCTAAAGTATATATCATGTTTCTATGTTATTAATATTGTTTATTATGTCATATTAGGTGAATTGTAACAGATAAATAAGCCGTAAAGTTGATATTAGTGTCATATTGAAGGACTATCTTGTCCTGCCTCCAAACTCTGCTGCCTCTCTCATACACCAACAAGAATCTTCAATAAAGGTAAAACTTATTTAAATGTTCATTTATTCATTAAAATTAGTACAGTGGATCCCCGGTTTTCGTGATTTTTTTCGTTCCAGAATGCTGTTCAAGTGCCATTACAAAACAAATTTATTGCCATAAGGAATAATGTACAGTAGACTAGTCCTTTTAGATCCCCAAAATACACTTAAAAAAGCATTTACAAAAATACACTTACATAAAAGAGCGAGTTTGAAGCATCACGAAAACTGGAGGTCCACTGTACTTTATATTTATTTCTCAATGTTTTCTGTATGTAAAACTATAGTACAGTGGACCCTCGGAAATCGAACAGCTCGATAATCGAATAAATCAGAAATAGAACAACAAATTCGATTTCGGTAATCAAACACATTCCGCTAATCGAACAAATGCATACCAGACCTGTCCGCCCAGGCATCGTGAGTCAGTCTAGCTTTGTTTATCCTCCAGTGAACATTTCCCTGCTTGCTCTTCCAAACATTTCGCAATTAATTGTGTTTGGAGCTTGTTCATTGGATGAGGCAGTGGTGGTGAGAGACAGTAGTGGTGAGAGGTAGTGGTGAGAGGTAGTGGTAAGAGGCAGTGGTGGTAGAGGCAGTGGTGAGAGGCAGTGGTGGTAGAGGCAGTGGTGAGAGGCAGTGGTGATGAGAGGCAGTAGTGATAAGAGGCAGTGGTGGTGAGAGGCAGTAGAGTGGTGAGAGGCAGTGGTGGTGAGAGGCAATGGTGATGAGAGGCAGTGGTGATGAGAGGCAGTGGTGATGTGAGGCAGTGGTGGTGAGAGGCAGTGGTGGTGAGAGGCAATGGTGATGAGAGGCAGTGGTGGTAGAGGCAGTGGTGTTGAGAGGCAGTGGTTGTGAGAGGCAGTAGTGGTGAGAGGCAGTGGTGGTGAGAGGCAATGGTGATGAGAGGCAGTGGTGGTAGAGGCAGTGGTGATGAGAGGCAGTGGTGGTGAGAGGCAGTAGTGGTGAGAGGCAGTGGTAGTGAGAGGCAGTGGTGGTGAGAGGCAGTGATGAAGAGAGGCAGTGGTGCTTGTTTATTGGTTGAGGCAGTGTTAGAGGCAGTGGTGATGAGAGGCAGTGGTGCTTGTTCATTGGTTGAGGCAGTGTTAGAGGTAGTGGTCGTGAGAGGCAGTGGTGATGAGAGGCAGTGGTGATGAGAGGCAGTGGTGATGAGAGGCAGTGGTGGTAAGAGGCAGTCTTAACCCTTAAACTGTCCACACGTAGATCTACGTTCACTCGCGCACTGCTCCGAATATTTTGAAAAAAAAAAAAATGGTTTTTTTTTTAAAAAATGAAGAGCGCATTTTTATAAACAGGATAGGCTAAAAAAAATTTTTAGGGCCAGTACTTACCGAGATATAAGCCCTACAAGTTGGTGCTGGATGCTCACCTGACGGCAACAACAAGTCCTGCCGCTTGCAGAAGTAATGCCGATATACTTTTTTTTCTAGTTTTTAATTTATTTTATACAATTTTTATGTTCTGGTAATTACAATTTATAATAGTTCTTGTGATTTCATAGCCAATCTTTGTTCTAACACTAATATTAGGTACTGAAATAGTACTCAAATAGTCACAATGACACCAACAGGTGAACAATTTCACCTGCCTTGGTCATTTACTATTGTCTATAAATATATACAAAGTATTTATAGGTCCCAGCAATGTTTTAGACATCCTGGAGTATATATGAAACTCCTTGAAGAATGGTGTTATGACAATTGTCAGATAACTACTGATAAGACAGTGACATTGATGAATGAATGTGTGCCAGGAACCCTTGCTTTGTTTTCACTGTCTGTATCTGTCTATCTATCTATCTGTCTATCTATCTATCTGTCTATCTATCTATCTGTCTATCTATCTATCTGTCTATCTATCTGTCTGTCTATCTGTCTATCTATCTGTTTGTCTATCTATCTGTCTATCTGTTTCTCATCTATCTGTCTGTCTATCTATCTGTCTATCTGTCTATCTGTCTATCTATCTGTCTATCTGTCTATCTATGTTTCTATCTATCTGTCTAGCTCGGCTTATCTGTCTTTGTTTGCCTGCCTATGTGTGCCTGGAGTATAATATGAAACTCCTTGACTAATGGTGTTATGACAAGTGTCAGATAACACTGACAGCCCAATGACATTGATGAATGAATGTGCGCAGGGAACCCTCGCTTTGTTTTCACTGTATCTGTCTATCTATCTGTCCATCTGTCTATCTGTCTGTGTCTCTGTCTAGCTCTGCTTATCTGTCTTTCTGTCTGCCTGTGTGTGCCTGGAGTATATGAAACCCTTGAAGAATGGTGTTATGACAAGTGTCAGATAACACTGACAGCCCAATGACATTGATGAATGGGAGCAGGGAACCCTCTCCTTGTTTCCACTGTCTATCTGTCTGTCTGTCTAGCTCTGCTTATCTGTCTTTCCGTCTGCCTGTGTTTTATCTTTCCGTCTGCCTGTGTGTGTGTGTTCTTTCCGTCTGCTTGTCTCAGTCTGAGTGCGGCTCGTAAGCCAACAGGTATTATACGGATGCAGAAGTGACAATGTGACAATGCGTATTACTTGCCAGTCATGTGTATTATGTCTTATATATACAAGTATTGTATAGGACTTTGCCTGGATTTTTTAGGTTATCCTAAATAATTTACACTATGTATAATAACTGTACTTATGTGACATGTGAGAGAGATATTACAGATATATATAGATAGACAGATATAGACAGATACAGAGATATAGGACAGATAGATATAGACAGATATAGACAGAGATATAACAGATATAGACAGATATAGACAGAGATATAGACAGATATAGACACAGAGACAGCCAGAGACAGCCAAAGCCAGCCTGCCGAATATATAAGAACGTAAAAAAGAAGGAACACTGCTGAAGGCCTACTGGCCCATGCAAGGCAAGTCCATGTCACCCCCCAGCTTAGACCAATGACCCACCTAGTCAGGTCACATCCTCTGAAGGAAGGAGCACAGCATCAGACCACAAGCTAGTCAGGTCCAACTCACACCCACCCACAGCCACTCATGTATTTATCGAACCTATTTTACTTTCCTCTTATAAGGGGAGTGTTAATGCGACATGACATCAGTGAATCCATGGTGTTTGCCACATTATTTGCTCCAGCTGGCACTCAATTGAACTAGTGCTCCCACAAGGTACTAAGTGGTCCCAGATTTTTTTAATACTGCGCACACTGAGGGCGCAGACCCATTCTCTCATGTCTAGGCGACTCAGGCCAATTGCACTAAATTTGAAGGAATGAAAAATAAAACGTTGATCTACGTTCGGAGCAGTACGCGTACAAACGTATATCAACGTTTGGACAGTTTAAGGGTTAAGGGAGGGGCGAACGAGTTCACTTTTTATTTTGGTCTAATTTCAATGCGATTTTTACAGTGATTTATACAGCTTTTAAACACCTATACACTGTCTTTGTTATGACTTTTTGCCTTTAACACTTTGACTGTCGGAGACCCCTTTCTGAAACTGTCATTTCATGTCGCAAAATATTCGAAAAAGAAAAAAAATTCTTATCAAAATGTTAAGATTATTTTTCTGATTGTTTTTATCCTAAAAATTTTTTTTGCGATCAATACTTACCGAGATATGGAGGCATAAAGTTGGCAGAAAATGAGCTGCGTATGGCAACAGCGGCGAATGCCGCTCACTCAGTAAACTTTTGTTTACTTCCATTCGTAGATTTCTTGTTTTTTTCACTATTTTCTTTTTTTACGTAACTTATGTGGCCTGTTAGACCAAGGTAAGGTGCAATGTATATATGTATATACACTCGTTGAATGAAACACAATAATCGTATAAACATTAGTATCTTTATATTGTTTACAAAACTTGTTTACACAAACAAACAATAAAAAAATGTTCATTACTATTGTTCTATAATATATATACAAATGTACAGTCACTGGACACTTTCCTAGAACTCTTGCAGCTTGTGGAATTCTTTGATACATGGGTATATGCACAGTGGTGTTTTACACTCCTCACACATAAAACGAGTGTCTCTGCATTTTTGTGGGCGTTTTGTGGTATGTTTACAGACAAAACACCTCTTCTGAGCACTTTTCTTGAAAGTTGTAGCAGGCAGTTGTATGGGGTAGTGATCACCAGGCCTCAGACGAGAGGGCATGTGTTGATAATTTCATGGGCGCTGGTCAATTGCAGGTGTTGTTCCTTGGTACTTGAATATTATTTGTTTGATGACTGACAAACAAAATTCACCATATTTGGGTTTGATGTTGGTCTTCAACTTGTATATGTTATAAGCATTCAGCATGGAAATGTCAAGAAGATAGAAAAAGAGTTTTATGTACCACTTATAACTCTTGCGGACACGATCAGCAAACCCAATCTGCATGTCACATTTGTCCACTAAGCGCATATTGAGGTTGTAGTCCATCACAGCTGCAGGTTTTAGATGGGTTCATTGGTCTCTCTATTCTGCCTTCCACTGTCTACCATTTCGTGTCCGTGAACTGATGTCAACAATGTGACATCACGTTTGTCTTGCCACCGAAATGCCATGATGTCATTGGCAGCAAACACCTGTACTTCACCTCTACGAGTGCCAGCGTCAAACCTAGGCATATGTTTACGATTTGCACGCACTGTGCCACACAAGTCTGTCATGTTCACTCGTAAGAAATCACTGAGTAAAGGGCTTGTGTACCAGTTATCATAATATATGCCCCTTACCAAGATACGTATGGTTCCATCATTGTTCTAACCACATCACCAGAGATACCCAACAACTTCGTGTTATCTCTCAATGTATTACTGCCAGTGTACACAATTAGATCCAGAACCAGACCACTTTTGCAATCACACAGTACAAATAAGTTTATACCAAAGCGTTTCCTCTTGCTTGGTATATACTGCTTGAATGACAGTCTGCCTTTGAACAAAACCAAAGACTCATCAATAACAAGCTTCCTGAAAGGATAAAAATACATACAGCACTTTTGTTTCAGGTACATGAACACATTCCTGATCTTATATAACCTGTCATTTCTGTCAGGCCTTGTTTTGTCTGAGAAGTGTAGCATATGTAACAGTATCAAAAATCAATTCACTGGTATAATATCACTAAAACCTGGAGTTGGAAATCAGGCGTTCTGTCAGAGCCCGATTATGTGGTGACAGTGTGTATCACATATGGCATAAGCATTATTGTGGCAAAGAACAAATGCGTACATCTCTGCCACAGTTGT
>WNWK01045365.1:0-14757 GCA_009830355.1 Cherax destructor
AATTCTTAAGCTAGTCATAAGTTTGCCTAAGACACTCCAATATAGAAACTGTAATATGCCAATACATCACCTTTACCATTAATATATAAACTAATTGTTAAATTCTTAAACTAAATGTTAAATTCTTAAATGTTTAAATTCCAGTACCTCAATTTTGTAAACCTAGTTAATCACTACAATTACCTAACCTTACTATCTGTATAATCATTGTGTCGCTATTGAGTAAGACCTATCATAAGACTTCCTGAAAAGCCTAGGTATACCTAGGCATATTATTGGCCATCTTGTAATATCTACTTCATAAAATGTATAATTATAAACAGTTCTCTCTCACCCCTGGTACGCCTTGGTGGTGAACGGACGTGCGTACAGAGCTCCCTGGTGGAGGAGTCAGAAAACTTTGATTTTCTACAAGATGGCGGATGGATACCGGCGACGAGTACATACTGTGTGCATTGATTTGCTGCAGGGAGCCGTGTATCCCAGCAATGCCGACGTTCTCTTGCCTTTGATTTTGAGAGACACGTACGGGATATCTACTGAGGACATTTACGGAATATCCCTGAATGGATCTGCCAGGGTTTTTGTCAAGTTTGCATCCGGCAGTGTCTACAATGGAATCGTCGACAGGTATCAGGAGAAGAGCATCGTAATCAACACAAACTTGGAGGTACGTCTTCGGGATGCGTCTGCGCACTACTTGTGGATAAGGATCAATAATATTCCGTTCGAGGCCGACGAGGTAGACATCAGACAGGTATTTTGCCAGTATGGGGTCATCCATGCTGCCACCGTAGGGAGATGGGCCCATGGGCCATATGCAGGAATGCCAGAGGGGTCGTTCTCCCTTAAAATGACCCTGAGGCAGCAAATACCGTCTTTTGTTGTGATGGAGGCGTTCCGTACCCAGGTGTACGTGACGTATGCAGGACAGCAGAGGACGTGTCGATTATGCGGCGACACTGGGCATATGGCAGCAACGTGTGATCGGCGACGGGGCCCATACAATGGGACTACTCGAGGTGAGGACGACGTGCGGACAGAACCAGGTGCCCGAGAGGAACAGGTGCTGTTCGAGACACCTGTGGTAGAAGATATAATGGCGAATGCTGCGGGAATTGATAAATGGAGTGATGCTGTTGAAGCGAGTGCGGAGGCCGTGTTGACGTTGCCCCAGGAGTCTCCTAGTGAGACAATGGAGGCGGCTGGGGTCACCCCTGAAAGAAGTCCACTGGAGGATGGGACTGAGTTCCCAGACCCCAGTCTTGAGGACCTGAGGAGGATTCTGGATAGTCCATTGCCGGGGGAGTTGCAGAGTACAGTAGTGGAATTGGATGGAGATGTGGAGAGTCAGGGGGGTGTGGGTGTTGATGGTGCAAAAGTGGTCAACTGCAGGTCAGTGGTTGTTGCAGAAGTGGAGGTGCATAGGTCTCCGGGGGAGGGGGTCATGGAGTTTGAGAGTGAGTCACGTAAGAGGCCAAGTGGTGAGGCTGACGATGATGTGATTACACCAGGACAGAGGTCCAGTAAAAAGACCTGGGTGGACATAGCTAAGGGAGGGAAAGGGGGAGCCAAGGGAAAAGGTGGAGGTAGAAATGGAAAGGAGAGCCGAGGGTTTGGTGGTACTTTCAAGACTGTGGAGCCAGGATCCGTGAGGCCGAGAGGAAAACCCCCATTGCAGAATTCAAGTGTTTGAATATGAATGTCAACGGCCTCCGAGCAGAGGTTAAGAGGAAATGGGTGGAGGCAACACTGAGACGTATGAATGTAGACGTATGCTTCCTACAGGAGCATAATTTTAGGTGTGGAAGGGAATTAATGTTGAAAGGTTATAGGTTATACAAACAAACAAACAACAAACAAACAAACAAATTTTATTTCATTGCAGGTTACATGGGTATGGGAAATTACAATGTAAATTGAGTGCAAGGAGAGCCACTGACATGCCATGGCATTAGGGGCAGCTTATTCTAGTCCTTAAAAACTATGTACTTAATATTAGAGAAATTTATTGAGTTTATTCTAGTTAAAAATTATTTTCAAAATTACAATATGATGAAATTTTACTGTTTAAATTATTATATACAGGAAGTTCTGGGCATTTAAAGGGAGGGGTGACGGTGGGGGTACGGGAGACCAGCCCTTTTCATCTGAGGACATGGGAGGAAGGGGGAGGGGGTAGAATTGTTAGGGTGGAAGGTGAGTGGGGGATATTCAGGTGTGTTTTGTTGGGGTGTACATGCCGGCGTGCAATGATCGTAGGGTTAAGGAAGATTTTGTTCGTAACGATTTAGTCTATGCCTTAAGGGGCCTTCCTATGGTTACTATTGTAGCAGGTGATTGGAATTGTATAATTAGAGGGAAGGATGTCGAGCCTAGAGGGGCGGGATGTATGTTGGATGCCTTAAGGGAGGTTTTGGGGGCAGTGGGGGTGGTGGACGTGGTACAGGGTGGGGGGTTGAATGTGGAACACACCTTTGTACGGAGAGGATACGCAGCACGGCTTGATCGGGTTTATGTAACGCGGGATATACAGGTGGGCAGTGTAACCTGTGTGGAGATGGGTTTTTCAGACCATAGAGGTGTTTTGGTTGAGTTAGGATGGGAGGGTGCAGAAGATTTATCCTAGTTATTGGAAATTGAATGTGCGTTTGCTGCAGGGTGAGGGACATCGTGAGGTTTTTGAGGAGTGGTGGGGAAGATTATGGGGTGGGGGTAATGGTATCGAGGATGTTGTGAAATGGTGGGATACACGAGCAAAGGTGGCAATAAGGGGATTTTACATGCGGATGGGGTCTGAGGATGGGAAGTTGAGGTATGGGAAGCAGAGGTATTTGGAGGAGCAGTTGCGGGAGTGTTATAAGGGGTGGGGGAGGTACCCGCAGGATGAGATCGATGAACTGCGGGGTCAATTAAGGGAGATTCAAAATGAAAATTTTCATGCCATTAGGGTTAGAGGGGGATTGGAGGATGTTTTATGGGGGGATAAACCCTCAGCTATGGTATTGCGTAAATTTCGGGAACGACGGAAGGGCATGACGATTATGTCCTTAACAGTGGACGAGAATTTAGATGGGTATAGGAGTGGTCAGGTGATACGTAACACTGAGGGCATGAGTTGCTATACGGATAAATGGTTTCAGAGAAAGTTGCAGAAGGGGTTATATAATCAGGAAGCATGTGGTTTCGTTTTAGGTAGCATCTTAGAGAGGATTAGTCAGGAGGACAGGAAAGGTTTGGAGGGACGCATTACTGAGGAAGAGGTATGGCAGGCGGTGCAGGGACAGAAACTTGGGAAGACACCGGGATTGGACGGGATTTCGGGCGACTTCTATGTGACTCATTGGGAGGTTTTGCGAGAGGTATTGGTGAGGGTTTTCAATGGTATGAAGTCAATGGGAAGTATGAGTGAAGAGCAGCGAACAGGGATAGTGGTTTTAATACCCAAGGGCCGGGGTTGCGGGACATTAAAGGGATATAGAGCGATAACCTTACTCTGTGCTGATTATAAGATTTTTGCGTGTATTTTGGTGAATCGTATGAAGAAAGTATTAAATAATATTTTAGAGGGAGGGCAGTACGGAGTTCCTGGACGTAGTATGAGGGAGGGGCATCGTAGAATAAAAGGGTTTGTTGAAGGTAGGGAGGGGGGGGGGTCGTGGGGTTGGATTGGGAAACTGCCTATGACAGCGTGAATAGGAAGATGTTGCAGGGCATATTATTGAAACAGGGGTTTGGGGAGGAGGTAGTGAGGTGGGTGGGGATGCTTTATGACAGGGCGCAGGTGAGAGTGCAGGTGAACGGGAGGGTGGGGACTGTGGTGGGCATGGGACGGGGGCTGCGACAGGGGTGTCCCTTGTCGCAGCTCCTGTTCGCATGTCTGCAGGATCCCTTCTATAGATTGGTGCAGGAGGGTGTGAGAGAGGGGGGAGGGGACCCGGAATGTGCCCCGGGTATCGTCGGGTATGTAGATGACACCACTATCTTGGTGGGAAGCTTAGAGTGGCTGGGCACTGTTAATAAGATGATAGAGATTTTTGGGTTGGCTACTGGGATGAGTGCAAATAGGGCAAAATCGAAATTGTTGGAGGTAGGAACTTGGGTGGGGAGGGCGTTGGGTCAGAGGTTTGGATGGAATACAGTGGATAGGATAAAAATTTGTGGTGTTGTTTTTTGTAATGTGCCGCAAGTTGCACGGGAGTTTAATTCTTCTGCGGTGATAGAGGCAGCTGTGGGTAGGATGGCAGGATGGAGGCCGGGGGAGATAACTCTTTTGCAAAGGGTCATTGTGGTTAATGCATTGGTTTACAGTAAGTTGTGGTTCGTAGCAGCGGTTTATCCTCTCATGGAAGAGGATATTCGGCGGCTGCAAAAGAGGGTTTTGCGTTTTATTTGGGGTTTTGGAAGACATTGGTTGCGAGAGGAAGTGGTTATGACTAGGGTGGCAAGAGGAGGTATGGGATTGATACCTCTGAGGAGGCGATTGATGGGGATTTACGTTAGGCAGGAATTTTTGGTGAGGGGAGGGAGGGGAGGGGTGAGAGTGGACAGGGTTATGAGGGAGAGCAGGAGGTGGTGGCATGGTAAGGATCTTCAGGTTTGTGAGGCACTCTTGCGACATCTCATAGTAGTCTCGGAACCGCGGAAAATGCGGGTTAAGGTGCTTGATAGGATTGGAACTGGTGAGTTGGAGATACAGGGGGCGGCAGCTTATCCAAAGTATGATTGGGGGGCTACGTGGTTTTGGTTAAAAAGGTTAAATTTGCCGGCCAGGGTGCGGGAAACAGGGTTTAGGTTTCTGCATAATATATTAGCATCCAGAGCTCAACTTTTCGTAATGGGTCTAATAAAGGACGGGCTATGCCAGCGCTGTGGGATTTTGGAAACGGCTTTTCATGTTATATATTTTTGCGAGGATTTGGCTAGGGTTCGAGAGTGGTTCGGTGGGATAATCAGGGAGGTGGGGGGGAGGAGGGTTGTCTGTGTTGCGAGTTTTAAGTTTAGATGTTGCTGGTAGTCCTGAGGGTGTTAGGCGTGCGGTTATGTATCTGGTTTTGGATTATATTTTTGTAACTTGGGGTATGAGGGAGGTTCGGGGCGAGGTGAGAATCCGGGCTCTTGCAGCACGGTTCTTTAGAACAAAATGCAGGAATCAAGGACTTTACGGTCAGGCATGGGAGCGGGGGTTTTCGGTGGGCTATAGGCAGTTGACAATGGGGACTTTATTGGGTGGGAGGGAGGGATGGGAATGGTACAAAAGGGATTGATCTCCCGGGGGGAGGTTTGGTTTAGAGTATGTGTTGATTAGGAGGTATGTATGAGTATGAGAGGGGGGAGGGAGAGGGCCGGGGGGGGGGGTTATGGGGCGTTCGGAGAATGTTTCTGTGACCTTGACGGGGGAGGGGAGGGAATGGTAGGAAGGTGTCAGGGGCAAGCAATGGGGGTTTGTCTGGCACAGGGGTACCTGGTAAGGGCTGGCATACGCAAGTGTATGTTGAGAACTTATATATGCATTTAGTTGTATATACCTGATGTTTCACCTATAATAGTTTGGTTATAGTCTGTTTTTTCCCGTTTTTTGTATGTATATGTGTGTGTATATGTATATATATATATATATATATATATATATATATATATATATATATATATATATATATATATATATATATATATATATATATGTATACGGGGAAAAATCATGATTCTGGTTTTATGTATGCATGTCATTCCCTCAGTATATTGATCACGTTGTATGTTTCAGTATACATTATTGTTCATATATTATGTATATTAATGGTCAAGGTTGTGTACAGACGAAATAATGGCCAATTTGGTTTGACATTTGACATAATTGTTTCCCAATGTTTTGTGTCAGTCACAATAAGATAGTGAGGTGGTGAGAGTGTGGGTTCCAATGTTCACATTAGGTTATAATAATATACGTTATTAAAATTATTATACCAAACGTTTCCTCATGATGAAAGTAATAGTAAAATGGTAATGTGTAGGTCTCTTTAGGGTAGATGGGATTGTAGGGGGGGGGGGTCAAGTTTTTATGGATTTCCATTGTGTTATTAAATACATAACGTGTTTGTGCGTTTGGCAGTAAGTAACGTACGGGGTGCCTAAATATGTAAGTTATATATTGTTAAGTGCTTATTGTCAGAACGATGCATTGTATGTTTTTCCATAGTTTGCAGATGTTTGTACGTTCGGTTGTTGGTTTGTATTGCAATAATCATATTTGATATAAGGTGCCATATTGATGTATTTTGTGTATTTCGTTTACATTAAATATAATAAGAAAAAAATGCTCATGATTGTTATGGGAATAGGCACATTTAATGTGCAGATTTATTTTAGGGTAGGTGAGGGTGAAGGGGGGTGGGTCATTTTTTATAATTATCGATTATGATGCTAAATAAATTACGTGTTGTTCTTACTGGCAGTTAAAATTGTTCATGATGCCAATGATATGTATTTTTATATTGTCTTGTGCTTTATTGTCAGCATGTTGCATTGTATTTGGGTTTCATTGTATTCTCCTTTTTACTTGGAATTTTGAAGCCGAGATTCATGTGTACGTATTTATACACATGGGTGTTTGGTTGTATTATTATAATATCCTGTACTGGTTATAAGGTCATATTGATTTGTGTGTATGTATAATGTCTTTTAAATAAAATATAAAAAAAAAATTATAAGTACACCCCACCTTGCATATTACCAGAAATAAAGAATTTGAATTTGAACTGTCTACCATCCCTGTGTCTTGCTCCTGGTACAATCATGCTGCAATTGATACTTAAGGAGTTGAGATCATTTATTGGTGACAGAGATTCATTTACAATTAAAGTTGATAAATTAGACACATGTAACACTTGGGTGTCTTAAAGATACCCAAGTGTTGCATATGTGTCTAGTTTATCAACTTGTTGGTTCTCTGAACCATTCATTTACAATTAAAGTGTCAACCTTTGATACATGGAATAATTTGAGTGCAAGGATAATGGCAAACAGTTCAGTTTGAAGGGTAGAGGCCCAGTGATTGATGCGTGCTCCAATTTATTTATGAGAGCCATCACTCTGTAATGACAACAGCACCACTACCAGCTGCAATAGTGGATTGGTGAACAGAACCATCAACATTACTAATTATAATTTGTGAAAAAGTATGTTGTGTGATTAACTCGTTAGTATAGCTTAGCTTTAAGGCGAAGCTTTGGTTGTGATTTAATTAGTTTTTTTTTGGGATAGGGAGGGATAGTGGTTTGGAATGGGGTAATATCCCATGGAGCGGAAGTTCCATTGTTGCTTTAGTTTACATACGTAGATCATGTTTCTAGTTCATGTGGAGGTCATTTCCAGTTTGTACGATCCATCTGGAGGAGTGTTCTCCAGTGAAGAGGAAAGTTTGGAGGGCTATTGTGCAACGGTGTGAATGGGCTTTCCTGAGCATTTTGACCCCATTGAGACATTTCTTTCAGTGACTCGATCTCTAATGTTTGGTATATCAAGTTCTTTCCGCATATGTAGAATTTTGGCAGTGCGAGGGCATCCTTGGATGATATATATGAAAGAACTGGTTTGGTAATATAGCTGTGAATGAGTGGAACAATCTCCCGAGTAGAAATAAGAGAGAGTCCTCGCTGACACCACTGACATTTTTGGGTTATCCTGGGTGGCTAACCCTCCGGGGTTAAAAATCCGAAGAAAATCTAATCATATCTTACTGAAATATGGTCCAGGGAGATACTAGTGTTTGAAGCAGTTTACCATTCTTCACTCACAGAAAAATTATATGGCATTCCTTTTACAGAAATCGTAGAAGGTAAATACGCTGTGAGAGACTATTTTAAATTTAATTCATAATCTCACTAGTTTTAAATGCACTACAAAAGAAGCAATAAAGAATTGTAGCCTTTGTGAAATTCCTTGTTACTCTTATTTGTTATGTTAATGGTTTGAGACGATAATGTAGCTCAATTGAGCAGTAGGAACCTCTGGGTTACTTTTACAAAATGCGACATCTATGAAATGAAGGCATCTCCAGAGAATACTAGGCCAACTTATTGATCCCCCTCTATCATCTATCCAGGGCCGGATTTAGACCTTGGGGAGCCCGGGGCCCTTTAGGTTTGTGGGGCCCTCAACATAGAAATTAAAATAAATTAAAAATAAGAAATGAACTAAAATGAATGATATACGTACATCAGTTTTCGAAAAAAAAAATATGTTAGGTTTCGAAGAAGACATCTGATTTATATTTCTCAATTTCATTGACTTTAAGAATACCTTTGACTATAATTTTCAGTTTGTAATATATTCCATCTATACTATATAACAATTACCGATGTACATTTATTTATATATTTGGTGTCACGCTTTCTATATCTATGTATATATATTTTTTATATAATAATTTGCTAATGGGCCGACTGACCGACCGACCAACTAGACATTTAAGTTAAAATAGTGTAATTTATAAAAAGAAGAAAGCAAAACTGTTTAACTTCAAGAAAAAAATTGATTCAATCCTCTTTTTGTAAAAATTAGCCCTATTAGGAGAGGGCAGCTTATACCTGCCTATTAAGAGAGGGCAGCTTATACCTGCCTATTAGGAGAGGGCAGCTTATACCTGCCTATCAGGAGAGGGCAGCTTATAACAGCCAAGAATGGGTTCTTCACCTGATTTTTATTTTTTAGTTAATTTACCTTGGATCTTAAAAAACACTTCAAATATTAATTCTGTTATGGGCATACACCCCCAGGACACTTTAGTAAAATCATGCAACCCCATCATAATTATAATATCTAGTCTATGTTTATTCATATCTTTGGCGTAGAAGTTCTAGAAAAAAACATAGAAAAATATGGGTGTTCCATTTACAGGAATAAAAATGTATCAAAGGAGATAGGACAACATCAAAAGAGAAATTTATACAGATGAAAAAAATTTGTACTGACGGTGAAAATTGTATAATAATAATTTCATAGGGAATGTATAAAATATAACAAGAATAAAAAGCATATGTTGCCTGGCTAAGATAACACAAGTCTAAATTGTGAATTTCTCTATAAAATTTAATCACAAATATTCTAGTTTAATCTCTCAAATTATGAAAAAAAAATATTGAATTTTAATTTGATCATAAGATTTCTAAAAAAATTCTATTTAATAGTTTAGAATGATTTATTGAATAAATCCGCTGACTTTCAAGTAGTGATATAAATTACTGGTTTTCAGATAAGGTATAAAGTTGTGGAGCGCTGTTATTTTTATTAATATTCACACTAAATAAATTAAATACATAAATACATACATATTTACACTTTACATATATATTTACACTAATATATAAATGCATACATAAATACACTTTTGAAGTCATTAGACTGGGATAAGAAAATTTCTTGTATAATCTTTCCAGTCTGCAGGAAATCACCAAATTTACTAATCAAACATTACATAAGTAACTGGAATTAGCAAACCACACATCACATTTATGCATCACATGATCACAATGCAATATCTGCAAAAAGTCTTTCTTCCTACACTTAGCATCTGCCAAATCTTTAACTAACTCATCAATCTGTATCTTCTTGAGGACACAGCTCTCAACATCCAATAGGCACAGAGCATTTAGTCTTTCATAAGAACATAAGAAAGAAGGAACACTGCAGCAGGCCTACTGGCCCATGCGAGGCAGGTCCAAGTCTCCAACCGGCTTAAGCCAATGCCCGACCCAGCCAGGTCAGGTTACATTCACTTAAGGAAGGAGCACTGCATCTGACCTAGTAGCACAAGCAAGCTAGTCAGGACCAACTCACACCCACCCACACCCCACCTGGAGTTAACCCTCTCCAGGTAGTCAGGTCACTTCCACTTAAGGAATTAGTATGGCATCCGACCTAGTAGCACAAGCTAATCAGGTCCAACTCACACCCACTCATGTATTTATCTAACCTATTTTTAAAACTACACAACGTCCCAGCCCCTATGACGGTACTCGGGAGTTTGTTCCGCTCATCCACAACTCTATTACCAAACCAGTGCTATCCTATATCCTTCCTGAATCTGAACTTTTCCAACTTGAAACCATTGCTGCGAGTCCTGTCTTGGCTGGATATTTTCAGCATGCTATTTACATCCCCTTTGTTTATTCCTGTTTTCCATTTATACACCTCAATCATATCCCCCCTAATTCTACGCCTTTCTAGAGAGTGCAGATTCAAGGCCCTCAGTCTATCCTCATAGGGAAGATTTCTGATACAAGGGATCAACTTTGTCATCCTCCTCTGTACGTTTTCCAGTGCATTTATATCCATTCTGTAATACGGTGACCAGAACTGTGCAGCATAATCTAAATGAGGCCTAACCAAAGATATATAGAGTTGAAGAACAACCTGAGGACTTCTATTATTTATACTTCTAGATATGAAGCCAAGGATTCTGTTAGCTTTATTGTGAACACTTATGCACTGTTGTCTTGGTTTCAGATTACTACTAACCAGAACTCCTAAATCCTTCTCGCAATCACAAGTAAAAAGATCTACATCATTCAGTTTATATGTGGCATGGTTATTGTCCTGCCCAACATTTAGAACTTTGCATTTGTCTACATTAAACTGCATCTGCCACTTCTCCGACCACTGCATCAGTCTATTCAAATCATCCTGGAGTGCTCTAATGTCCTCATTAGAATGAATTGGACGGCCTATTTTGGTGTCATCAGCAAATTTGCTTATGTTCCTATTTATTCTTTCATCTATGTCGTTTATGTAAATTGTAAACAACAGGGGGCCCAAAACTGACCCCAGTGGAACACCGCTTGAGACGTGCCCCAATTCTGATTTCTCTCCATTTATGCAAACTCTCTGCTGCCTATTTGTCAACCATGCCCCTACCCAGGAAAAAAATTCTCCTCCTATTCTGTGTGCCTTAAGTTTCCTCAGTAGCCTCTGATGTGGAACTATATCGATAGCCTTACTGAAGTCCATATACACAATACCATATTCATTACCATGATCTACCTCCTCAAACACCTTAGTGAAAAAAGTTAGTAAATTCGTAAGACAGGAACGCCCCTTAGTAAAACCGTGTTGAGATTCATTAATCAATTTATGCTTTTCAAGATTACTACGAATTGCCTCGGCAATTATTGATTCCATAAATTTACCAACTATGGAGATAAGGCTTATTGGTCTATAGTTCGAAGCTAAGGACCTGTCGCCTGCCTTGTAAATAGGTATTACATTTGCCTTTTTCCACTTGTCTGGCACTATGCCAGTTTGTAGTGATATATTGAAAAGATATGCCAGAGGTTTGCTATGTTCCTCTTTACATTCCTTTAAAACTCTTGCAAACAGTTCATCAGGGCCTGGGGATTTGTTAGGTTTTAATTTTTCTATTTGTCTGAGGACCATGTCACTAGTTACCCCAATCGAGCATAGTCTATTATCTTCCTGTTAAACATAATTTATTATTTCTGGTATTCCGCTAGTATCTTCCTGAGTAAAAACTGAGAGGAAGTAAGTATTGAAAATTTCACAATCTTATCTTATCTTATCTTATCCTTATCACTGTCCGTGAATTGTCCTGAGTTACTCTTAAGTGGGCCTATCTTGTCCCTAATCTTACTTCAGTATACCTGAAAGAACTCTTTTGGGTTAGTCTTCGAATCCCTTGCGACCTTAGCCTCATAATCCCTTTTTGCTTTCCTTATTCCTTTTTTTATTTCTCTCTTTAATTGAAAATATTGATTTCTTATCTGTTCATCCCCTCTTTTGATACGCCTGTATATGCCTCTCTTTTGACAAATGAGATGTTTTAATCTATTGTTCATCCAGTTAGGATAATTTTTGTTAGCTCTAATTTTCCTAGTCGGAACAAACGTTGTCTGGGCAGCTAGAACTACGCTCTGGAAAACGTCATATTGGCAACCAAAACCACCTACCTGACCCATAGTCAGGTTATCCCAATTTAGCCCACCTAGGTAATTTCTCAGCCCCATGAAATCGGTTAAGCGAAAGTCTGGAACAGGGACTTGATTGCAGTTACCTGGGTAATTTCATGATATTTTGAAACTACGTGATTTGTGATCGCTTTCCCCAAGCTCTTCATTAACCTCTAGATTATTAATTAGTGATTCTTTGTTGGCAAGAACCAAATCAAGCAAGTTGCTACTTCTAGTTGGTTCTGTCAAAAACTGTTTTAAAAAACGATCCTTAACTGTATCAAGAAAGTCACTAGACTCAAGATTACCTGTCACATTGTTCCAATCAATTTGTCTAAAGTTAAAATCTCCCATTAACACAATATTTTTATATCTAGACGCCTTACGAATTTCGTCCCATAGCAGCTTACTGCGCTCCCTATCCAGGCTTGGGGGCCTGTAAATCACACCCAAAATTAATTTTTCACGACCATCGAGAAACTGTAGCCAAACAGATTCTGTGTCCGATGTTTCTAATCTTATATCTTGTCTAACACAACAATTAAAATTATCTCTGACTTACATCGCCACTCCACCACCCTTCCTGTTGACCCTATCAATGTGGAATAGTTTATAACCCTGTATGTTGCACTCGGAAGGCATTTCTCTATCTTTCAGGTTGAACCAGGTCTCTGTTATAGCAATAATATCTATATTACCTGCACTTACAAGTAATCTTAGCTCATCTATCCTATTTCTTAGACTCCTACTATTTGTATAGTAAACCTTAATGGAGCTAATCACTCGTTGCCCTCTACTATCTCTGTTTGTTGATCAATTGTTTTGCCTTTACTAGCAATTTTATTTTGAATATTGTCTTTTAAACATATTCCTGAGGTATCCTGGTAATATCTGCTGTTTTTCAGACCTAATACTACAGCCTGATTGTTTCCCACCAACACCCATACCTCTATAATCTATCAGTTTAAAGACGTAGACAAGTCTCCAATGACCCCCTCAATCGAATCGGCTAATGCAACCACTCCAGCCCCAGAGAGATGAACCCCATCCCTTGCATACATATCACGTTTGCTAAAGAATTTGTCCAAGTTATCAATGATTGGAATTGCAAGTTCCTTGCAGTAGCTGTCTAGCCAGCAATTTATACCAATTGCCCTAGACATCCATTCTTTGCCCACTCCCTTTCTAGGCAAAATGCTACATATGATTGGGATCCTTCCTTTAGACCTAACTACTTCTATGGCTGACCTGTACTTACCTAGTAGCTCCTGTCTTCTGCCCTTCCCAATGTCACTACCACCAGCACTAAGACAGATAATGGGCTTGTTCCCATTACCTGACACAATATTATCCAACCTGCTGACTATGTCACCAACTCCAGCTCCTGGGAGGCACACCCTTTGTCTGACCTTCCTAACTCTGTTACAAAAAGCACGGTCCATATATCTTACCTGAGAGTCTCCCACAATCAGAATATTCTTACCTTGATTAGCAGGGAAGTCAGTGGCACCTTTAACCTCACTAACCACTGAAGTACACTCGTCCTGGAGAACAGGAGAATCGATTTCCTACCTTCACATCTTCTCTATTAATCTTCCTTATCTTCCTTCTTCCTGAATTGTGAACCACTTGTTGTGATAGAAACACAGGCCTTATTCCTAGGCTTTATTGAACACAGAATCCATGGTACATGTCTGCAACAGAAGAAAACAAAGGATAGTACATATAATGACTGCTGCTGCAGGACAGGTGATGTAAGGTGCACATGTCCTCAGAAAATCTATAGCTACTGGCGACATATTTAAGCTTACCATGTAATCTGCATCACGAATGTATCTGTGTAAGAGAGAGAAGACAACATACCATGTGCTGGGCCAACATCGTCTTTTGTTGTTGTTATTGTAAGGGGCCCCTGAGGTGGTGCAGTATTGTGTCTTGCTGCGGCTCCCCACAAGAGCGGTATAACCACAATCTACCCCTTCTAAAATATCAGATACAGTAATCTTCCAAACGGTTAGGTGGGTGACGTGTACGTCCAGACCTTCGTAGCCCTTGAGCCTCTTCACCGGGTTCGGTATTTTCTAGCCGGGTTTGACTATCTGCTGGAGCGGCGTCCTCTATTTCAATAGGGGTAGCCTCAAGGGGCTTCCCTGGAGAAACTGAAGCATCTTTCACAACATCTATTGGTGTATCTTGAGATTCCGCACTAACATTGGTTTCAACTGAGGCTAAGTGTCTTGTAGATACAGTAGTCTCTTCACCATTTTGGTAGCGAATGTGGGCATAATGCGGATTAGCTTGTAGGAGCTCTACCTCTTCCACTAAAGGATCCGTCTTGTTCATCCTACGGTGACTCTTCAGGAGAATGGGTCCAGGGTGACATAACCAGGTGGGCATGGAGGCTCCCGTAGAGGAACGACGTGAATAGTTGAAGAGTCTCTCATGAGGGGTAGGATTAGTAGCCGTGCACAGCAATGATCTAATAGAGTGAAGGGCATCAGGCAAGAGAGTCTGACAGTGTTGAACCGATAGATTGCGCGATTTCAGTGTCATTGTAACTGACTTCCATATAGTACCATTGAACCGCTCCACTTGACCATTGCCTTGAGGGTTGTAGCTTGTTGTTCTGCTGCAAGCAATCCCTTTGTTAGCCAAAAACTCCTGAAGTTCATTACTCATGAACGAGGATTCCCTGTCTGAATGGATATAGGCCGGCATACCAAAAATAGCGAATAACTGGGAAAGACAACTGATGACAGTTGAAGCAGTCATATTTGCACAGGGGAACACAAAAGGA
>WNWK01045366.1:0-14757 GCA_009830355.1 Cherax destructor
TGCGGGTTGTGTGTGTATTGTTCCAGTCACGGTATTGTGCCTTTTTGTTATTCATTAAATTACACAGAAAACAATTAAAAATATAAATTAATACTACAATAACATGTCACTTACCTTTATTGAAGAGTTGTTGATGTGTGGAAGATGGGAGGAGGGGGAGGATGTGGAGGATGGAGGAGTTGCTAGTGTTTGGAAGGGAATCCCCTTCCATTAACACTGCAGGTACCAAGTCCTCTTCCTGGGTTACTGGCCATTTTCTTTTAATGCCACTAGGACCAGGTTAAGAGTCACTGGAACCCTGTCTGATAAAGTAACTGTCCAGGGAGGTCTTATCAGCATCCTTATAAAATAAAATAAAATAAAAATAAAATAAAAAATTTATTTCTTTGAAAAGTACAGTGGTACCACTTACGTTGTTATCACCTTACGTTATATTCGGATATCCGTTACTTAAACGTAAGAAATTTGAATGCGACATCCGTTGTTTGATTCGTCTTCGCCTTCGTGCCGGACCTGTTCGCTTGGAGCCCAGCTGAGCGCGCCTCCAGGAGCGTCAGTGCTATTGTTTACAAGCGAGAGCGACCACCCACCCACACCCACGCATTCATACCAGTATATTGTAATTATTCCACTGTTTTTAGTGCTTGCAACTGCTAAATAAGCTACCATGGGTCCAAGGAAAGCTCCTAGTGCTAAGCCTGTGGTAAAGAATGTGCAGGAGTGAAGCATTTATGCAGGGAGTGTAGCATTTATGCAGGGAGTGTAGCAGGCATGCAGGGAGTGTAGCAAAGATGCAGGGAGTGTAGCAGGGATGCAGGGAGTGTAGCAGGCATGCAGGGAGTGTGAGCATGCAGGGAGTGTAGCAAAGATGCAGGGAGTGTAGCAGGGATGCAGGGAGTGTAGCAGGGATGCAAAGAGTGTAGCAAGGATGCAGGGAGTGTAGCAGGGATGCAGGGAGTGTAGCAAGGATGCAGGGAGTGTAGTAGGCATGCAGGGAGTGTAGCATTCATGCAGGGAGTGTAGCATTCATGCAGGGAGTGTAGCATTCATGCAGGGAGTGTAGCATTCATGCAGGGAGTGTAGCATTCATGCAGGGAGTGTAGCATTCATGCAGGGAGTGTAGCATTCATGCAGGGAGTGTAGCATTCATGCAGGGAGTGTAGCATTCATGCAGGAGTGTAGCATTCAAAGAAAAGGCCAGTAACCCCAGAAAAGAACTTGGTACCTGCAGTGTTAATGGAAGGGATTCCTCTTCCAAACACTAGCATACTACTCCACCTTCTCCCCTCCTCACGTCCTCCACACATCAACAACTCTTCAATAAATGTAAGTGACATGTTATTGTACAATATTTGCATGTGTATTTATGTATTCTTTATTAAATTGTGTATTATTTAATGTCCAAAAGTTCTAAAAATATTTTATTTAACTACTTTTGGAAGTCTTGGGCGATTAAATTTATTTCCATTATTTCTTATGGGGAAAATTGATTCGTGTTACGTTTGTTTCGTCTTAAGAAATGCCCTCTCTGACGGATTAAAAACGTAAGTCGAGTACCACTGTATACATATACAGTGGTACCTCGGTTAATGATATTTTTTCGTTCCAGAATGCTGTTCAAGTGCCATTACCAAACGAATTTATCCCCATAAGGAATGATGTAAAATAGACTAGTCCTTTTAGACCCCCAAAAACACACTTACAAAAGCATTTAAAAAAATAAACTTACATAAAAGGGCGAGTTTGGGGACCATCGTTAACCGAGGTACCACTGTATATTGGTAGTTACAATCATAAAACTGAAATGCAAGGAGAGCCACTGGCATGCCATGGCATTAGGGGCAGCTTAATCTAATGACTTATACAGTGGACCCCGAGTTTCGTAAAAACTTCACTCCTGAAGTCTGCTCAAGCGCCATTACCGAACGAATTTACTCCCTTAAGGAAAAATGTCACGTAGAGTAGTCTATTTCAGACCCCCAAAAATACACTTCCACAAGCACTTACAATATTATACTTACATAATTGTACGATTTCCGGGGTTTACGAACTCGGGGGTCCACTGTATACAGTGGACCCTCGGTTAGCGGCCGTAATCCATTCCAGGAGCTAGGCCTTTAACCGAAATGGCCTTTAACCGAATTAATATTCCTCATAAGAATTAATGTAAATACAGTGGTCCCTCAGTTTTCGTGCATCTCCAAACTCGAACATTTATGTAAGTGTATTTTCGTAAGTGCTGTTGCAAGTGTATTTTTGGGGGTCTGAAATAGACTAACCTACGTGACATTATTTCTTAAGGAAGTAAATTCATTCGGTAATGGCACTTGAGCAGCATTCTGGAACAAATTTTTGGCGAAAACCGAGGGACCACTGTACAATTAATCCGTTCCAGACAAAAATATTCACACAAAAAAATTTCTTTAACAATTAAATTAGTATTACATACCTTTATTGAAGACTAATGCTGGCTTCTGGAAGATAGGGAGGAGGAAATAGAGAGGAGTTAGTTTTGGAAGGGAATCCCCTCAAAAGGACTTCAGGTAACAAGTCCCTCTCTGGGGTTACTTCCCTTCTTTTTTTTTAATGCCACTAGGACCAGCTTGAGAGTCACTAGAACCTTGTCTAGAAAAATAAGTGTCCAGAGTGCTCTGTTTCTGGCGCCTCTTTAACATTTCCCTGAAGTGGGACAAGGTTTTGTCACTAAACATGTTGCAGATATGGCTTGTTTCAGCTTGGTCAGGATTGTGTTTTTCAACAAAACTTTGTAACCTATTCCACATTCCACATATTTCCTTAATCACTGAAGAAGGCACCTCCTCTCTCTCTCCCTCCTCCTGTGAAATAAGTTCCTGAGCTGTGGTCTGTTGCTGTTCCAGATGAAGCTCTTGCAGCTCTTCAGTTGTTAGCTCTACCCTGTGGTCCTCCACCAACTCTTCCACATCCTTACCACTCACCTCCAACCCCAGGCTGTTCCCCAATGTCACAATATCTTCTGCAACAGGCACAGGGCTGCAAATCCTTCAAAATCCCTCTGTTGGACACAATCTGGCCACAGTGGTCTCCAAGCAGAGTTCAAAGTCCTGATAGTCACTCCCTCCCAAGCCTTACCTATAAGGCCTATGCAGTTGTAGATATTGAAGTGAATCTTCCAGAACTCTCTAAGTGTCAATTCAGTGTCTGAGGTCATTTCAAAGCACTTCTGAAACACTGCTTTTGTGTACAGTTTCTTGAAGTTAGAAATGACCTGCTGGTCCATGGGCTGGAGAAGAGGAGTGGTGTTAGGAGGCAAGAACTTCACTTTTATAAATTTGAAGTCCTTAGACATTTGGTTTTCCAAGTCTGGAGGATGTGCAGGAGCACTGTCCAGTACCAGGAGGCACTTGAGTCCCAAATTGTTATCCTGAAGGTATTTTTTCACACTTGGGCCAAACACATCATCAACCCAATCTTTGAAAATTGACCTTGTGACTTGATTTCCACATCACACACAATCTTTTCTTGTGAACATTGTGTTTCGTGAACACTCTGGGAGTTTCAGAGTGATACACGAGTAAAGGCTTCACTTTGAAATCCCCACTTGCATTGCTACACAACATGAGAGTTAGCCTGTCTTTCATAGGCTTGTGTCCACGCAGTGTCTTTTCCTCCTGTGTGATGTAGCTCCTGTTGGGCATTTTCTTCCAAAACAGGCCTGTTTCGTCACTTGTTGGGGTTTCAGATTTTCACTCTTTATGTAGTCCTGAAATTCCTGCACAAACTTTTCAGCAGAATGTTTGTCTGAACTTGCAGCCTCACCCTGCCTTACAACACTGTGTATGCCACTACGCTTCTTAAATCTCTCAAACCAGCCTTTGCTGGCCCTAAATTCACTACCAGCAGCACTTGTTCCAGGAGTTTTCTTCACAAGATCTTCATGCAAATGCCTTGCCTTCTCACAAATAACAGACTCCACTACACTGTCTCCCACCATTTGTTTTTCTTTAATCCACAATAATAATAACTTTTCCATTTGTTCCATTATTGGTGACCTTTGTTTCGTAAGCACATTTACTCCTTTGGCAACATCAGCCTCCTTGATCTGTTCTTTCTTTGACAGGATGGTTGTAATTGTTGATTTGTTTTTCCCAAACATCCTGGCAAGTTCCAGCACCCGCATACCACTCTCATATTTCTCAATCACTTCTCTCTTAAATTCCATGGTATTTCTCACTCTCTTTGCCACAGGAACTTTACTAGGAACTTTCTTGGGAGCCATGGTGACTTATTTCGCAGTTGCACTGGCAAAAAACAATGGAAAACAAGCGAAATGTTTGTATGAATGAGCAGAAGCTTCCTTACGTACCGAGAGACACAAACAAACTGAAGCGCAAGCGTCCCCAGCCGGCGTGTTGACGCGTCCAATACGGCCGCTAACCGGAATAACGGCCGCTAACCGGGAGCCGTAAAACCGGCCGCTAACCGAGTTGGCCACTAACAGGAACGGCCGCTAACCGAGGGTCCACTGTACTATGTACATAATACTAGAGAAATTGAATGAGTTTATTCTAGTTATATAGTTTATTTCAAATTACAGTATGATGATATACAGTGGCCCCTCGGTTTTCGCAGAAAATTTGTTCCAGAATGCTGCTCAAGTGCCATTACCAAACAAATTTACTTCCTTAAGAAATAATGTCACGTCAGACCCCCAAAAATACACTTGCAACAGCACTTACGAAAATACACTTACATAAATGTTTGAGTTTGGAAATGCACAAAAACCGAGGGACCACTGTACTCTTGAAATGACATTATGAAAGTAGTTTACAGTATGAGTATTTAGTTTAGGGTGAGTAGGTGATTTTTGAGAAGAGTCTTAAATTGATTTTCAGACAAGGTTAACTTAATATTTACTGGTAATGAATTCCAGATTCTGGGGCCCTTTGTGCATAGAATTTTTACATTGGTTGGTATGGACTCGGGGTATGTCAAAAAGTGATCTGTGTCTTGTGTTGTGGCCGTGGGACCTATTAAAGTTGTTGAGGAGAATTTTGAGCGGAGGGTTGATATTAGCATGTAGAGTTTTGTGTATGTAGTAGGCACATGAATACGTATGAATGTTTTCTATGGTGAGTAGTTTTAGAGTTTTGAATATTGGTGGAGTATGCTGTCTAGAGCGGGAATTTGTTATCATCCTGACTGCAGCCTTTTGCTGTGTTATGAGTGGTCTAAGGTGATTTAATGTTGTTGAGCCCCATGCACAGATTCCATAGGTGAGATAAGGGTAGATAAGTGAATGATATAGTGCAAGGAGAGCTGATTGTGGCACATAATAGCATATCTTTGATAATATGCCTACTGTCTTTGAGATTTTCTTGGAAATTTGTTGTATGTTTGTTGTATTTCCTTTTCCTTGGCCACAATGGAAGTGATGGTTGAATGGGCTTTGCCATACTGCCTGGCCAACTCAGAGATACGAACTCCACTTTCATATTTTGCAATGATCTTCTTCTTGACTTCCACCGTATTTCTGATATTCTTTACCACAGGGCTGGCACTAGGAGCTTTCTTGGGGCCCATGGTGACTTATTTAGCACTTGCAAGCACTAAAAACAGTGGAATAATGATAAAATGTATGGTATGAATGTGTGGGAATGCGTGGGTGGCGCTCACTCGCTGGTAAACAATAGCACACTGACGCTGAATGGAGTGCCTGTGCCCGCTCAGGCCGCGTACGTGTCCGGGACGAATCACGAACTCCGAGCAAATCGTGAACACCAAACCAATATTTTCATGAAAATAAAATAACGAACTCCGATTTTCACGAACTCCGATGGTCACGAACTCCGGGGGTCCACTGTATATGCAATGTATAATAATAATAATAATATAATAATAATAATAATAATATTTTTATTTGGACATGATACAAAGAATTACATTTGGTTATTGAGATTACATGAGGTGTACATGCCAAAAGCCCCTAGTATGCAGGGCATTTTGGGCAGACTTAAAATTAACTTAAAACTAAATTGTAAGAATTTTTGTAGATAGTATACAATGAGTAAAGGTGAGTATTTAAGCTATGAAATTTGAACATAGTTTAGACATGACATGTTTTAAACAGTTTTGTACTTTTGTCTTCATTATAAAATTAGTTAAATCAGATTAAACAAATTAAAGCAATAATAATAATAAAATAATAAAAAGTTATGGTTGATAATTTATAAAATAAGTAAAGTTGCATATCTAAGTTATAAAGTTTGAATATAAGTTGAACATATCAATTAATTGTAGCAATTTATTGTAGCAATGCAACTAATTGAGTGAGATAACAATTTAAAACAATTAATTGCATTGCAGTTAGTTTACGTGGTCATTATAATGTAAGTGTTGTGGGAATAATTAGTTAAGTATGTATTATTCATAACAGGTTTTACATTCATTCATTCGTTCATTCATACATTACATTGAATTGATTAGTCAGGTTTTACGTTAAGTGATTATTCTACTTTGCTGGGAATGTTTGATATGGAGCAATTAGCTTTGGGTGAGAAGGTGGTTTTTTAGCATCGTTTTGAATTGGGGTACAGGTAGGGTTTCTTTGGCAATGATAGGTAATGAATTCCAAATTTTCGTGCCTTTTATATGCATTGAGTTTTTACATAGTGTTAGGTGGACACGGGGAACATCGAGGAGTGATCTGTGTCTAGTGTTATGGTTATGTGTCCTGTTAAAATTAGTAAGGAGAAGTTTGAGTGGTGGGTTAATATTTGCATAGAGTGTTCTATGTATGTAATAAGCACAGTAAAAAGTATGGATGTCTTGTATGGTGAGTAAGTTTAGGTTTTTGAATATTGGTGGAGTATGTTGCCTGGAGTGAGAATTTGTTATCATTCTAACTGCTGCCTTTTGTTGAGTTATTAGTGGTCTGAGATGAGTTATTGATGTAGAGCCCCATGCGCAGATTCCATATGTGAGGTAGGGGTAAATGAGTGAGTGATATAGGGTAAGGAGAGCTGGTTGTGGAACATAGTACCGTATCTTGGATAGTATTCCCACGGTCTTTGAGACTTTCTTGAGATTTGTTGTATATGTGTCTGAAATTTGAGGCCACTGTCAAGATGGATTCCTAAGAATTTTCCCTCTGTGAGTTTTGCGATAGGGGACCCGTTTATCGTTATGTTAAGTGGTGCGTTTGTAGCTCTGTTCCCAAACTGGATAAAATAGGTTTTATCAATATTGAGAGTAAGTTTGTTGGTCATCATCCAGGTAGATATTTTCTGCAATTCAGTATTTGCAGTGTTGGCTAGTGTGTCTGGGCTTGGGTGAGAGATAACGTATGTAGTGTCATCTGCAAAAAGTATGGGTTTGAGTAGTTGAGATGCATTTGGTAGGTCGTTAATGTAAATGAGAAAGAGTAGTGGGCCAAGAACACTTCCCTGTGGGACACCTACGGTAATAGTTTGCGCGGTGGAGCTAGCTCTATTTGTGTACACATATTGGTTTCTGTTGCTAAGGTATGATTTTAGGTAGTTTAGGGAGTGTCCTCTTATACCATAGTGCGATAATTTTAAGTGTAACAGATCATGGTCAACTGTATCAAAAGCTTTACGTAAATCAATGAAGATTCCCACTGGGATTTCTTTTTTCTCAAGAGCGGTGTAAATGATTTCTAACATGTGTATAATGGCATCATTTGTATTTTTATTAGGCCTGAATCCAAATTGACAGTGGTTGAGTACGTTGTTGGAGGTGAGGTAGGAATATATTTGTCTATGAATTAATTTTTCAAAGATTTTGGAGAGAAGGGGTAAGTTAGATATCGGCCTGTAGTTATTCAGGTCTGCTTGATCTCCTCCCTTATGTATTGGGGTAACCCTCGCTATTTTGAGTATTGATGGGAAGGTAGAGGATTCAATGGATTTGTTAAAAAGTGTTGCAATAATTGGTGAGAGAACTTGAGAGGCTTTTTTGTATATACAGTGGTACCTCGACTTACGTTGTTATCACCTTACGTTATATTGATATCCGTTACTTATAACGTAAAAATTTGAATCGAGCATCCGTTGTTTGATTCGTCTTACGCCTTTCGTATCGGACCTGTTCGCTTGGAGCCCAGCTGAGCGGCCTCCCGGGAGCGTCAGTGCTATTGTTTACAAGCGAGAGCGACCACCCACCCACACCCACGCATTCATACCAGTATATTGTAATTATTCCACTGTTTTAGTGCTTGCAACTGCTAAATAAGCTACCATGGGTCCAAGGAAAGCTCCTAGTGCTAAGCCTGTGGTAAAGAATGTGCAGGGAGTGAAGCATTTATGCAGGAGTGTAGCATTTATGCAGGGAGTGTGAGGGATGCAGGGAGTGTAGCAAAGATGCAGAGAGTGTAGCAGGGATGCAGGGAGTAGCAGGCATGCAGGGAGTGTAGCAGGCATGCAGGGAGTGTAGCAAAGATGCAGGGAGTGTAGCAGGGATGCAGGGAGTGTAGCAGGGATGCAAAAGAGTGTAGCAAGGATGCAGGAGTGTGAGGGATGCAGGAGTGTAGCAAGGATGCAGGGAGTGTAGGCATGCAGGGAGTGTAGCATTCATGCAGGGAGTGTAGCATTCATGCGGAGTGTAGCATTCATGCAGGGAGTGTAGCATTCATGCAGGAGTGTAGCATTCATGCGGAGGTAGCATTCATGCGGGAGTGTAGCATTCATGCAGGAGTGTAGCATTCAAAGAAAAGGCCAGTAACCCCAGAAAGAACTTGGTACCTGCAGTGTTAATGGAAGGATTCCTCTTCAAACACTAGCATACTACTCCACCTTCTCCCTCCTCACGCCTCACACATCAACAACTCTTCAATAAATGTAAGTGACATGTTATTGTACAATATTTGCATGTGTATTTATGTATTCTTTATTAAATTGTGTATTATTTAATGTCCAAAAGTTCTAAAAATATTTTATTTAACTACTTTGAAGTCTTGGACGGATTAAATTTATTTCATTATTTCTTATGGGGAAAATTGATTCGTGTTACGTTGTTTCTCTTAAGAAATGCTCTCTGACGGTTAAAAACGTAAGTCGAGGTACCACTGTATAAGGTGGTAAGTTATTTATTTATGTTTAATAATAATCCGTTCCAGAGAGAGTGACTTGTTGTGATAGAAACATAGGCCTTATCTCTAGGCTTTATTGAACACAGAATCCGTAGTACATGCCTGCAACAACAAAAGAAAATAACAAATAGTATATGTCCAGTACATCTAATGACTGCTGCTGCAAGAAGGGTGAAGTAAGGTGCATATGTCAAGAAAACCTATAACTACTGGCCACATATTTTAAGCTCACCATGTAATCTGCATCACTAATGTATCTGTGTAAGACAGGAGAAACAACACACCATGTGTGGGGCATCCGTCCACTATTGTGTTGTTGTTGGTGTTAAGGGCCCCCGAGAGGTGGTGCAGTATTGTGTCCTGCTGCTGCTGCTCCCTGCAGGAGCAGTATCACTACAATCTCCCCCTTCTAAAATATCAGATACAGTAATCTCCCAAACGGTTAGGTGGGTGACGTGTACGTCCAGACCTTCGAAGCCCTTGAGCCTCTTCACCGGGTTCAGTATTTTCCAGTGGGGTTTGACTAACTGCTGGAGTGGGGTCATTTATTTCAATAGGGGTAGCCTCAAGGAGCTTTCCTGGATAAACCGAAGCATCTTTCATGACATCTATTGGTGTATCTTGAGATTCCAAACTAACAGGGGTTTCAACTGGGGATAAGTGTCTTGTAGATACAGTAGTCTCTTCACCATTTTGGTAGCGAATGTGGGCATAATGCGGATTAGCTTGCAGGAACTCTACCTCTTCCACTAAAGGATCCGTCTTGTTCATCCTACGGTGACTCTTCAGAAGAACGGGTCCAGGGTGACATAACCAGGTGGGCACAGAGACTCCCGTAGAAGAACGACGTGAATAGTTGAAGAGTCTTTCGTGAGGGGTAGCATTAGTAGCCGTGCATAGCAAGGATCTAATAGAGTGAAGAGCATCAGGTAGGACAGTTTGCCAGTGTTGAGCAGGTAGATTGTGCGATTTCAATGTCATTGTAACTGACTTCCATACAGTACCATTGAACTGCTCCACTTGACCATTGCCTTGAGGGTTGTAGCTTGTTGTTCTGCTGCAAGCAATACCTTTGCTAGCTAAAAACTCCTGAAGTTCATTACTCATGAACGAGGATCCCCTGTCTGAATGGATATAGGCCGGCATACCAAAAATAGAGAATAATTGGGAAAGACAACTGATGACAGTTGAAACAGTCATATTTGCACAGGGGAACACAAATGGAAACCTTGAATATTCATCTACATACTATGTTAAGGAAATATCTATTCTGGTTTATGCTTGGTAGAGGTCCTTTGAAATCTATATTCAGTCTCGAAAGGCTGGGTGGCTTTTATGAGATGAGTCTTCTCTGGCTGATGAAAGTTTGGCTTACACTCTGCACATACTCTGCATGATCTGATCACTTGTCGCACATCTTTAACTGAGTAGGGCATATTCTTAGATTTAACAAAATAGTACAGGCGCGTAACTCTTGGGTGACACAAAGCCTTGTGGAGCTCTGAGAGTGATTGCAAATCATGACATGCTGCTCCACAGTGAGACCTAGAGAATGCATCAGGTGAAATGTTCTCTTGACCCGGTCAGTACTGAATATCAAAGTCATAACACGATAGTTCCATCCTCCAGCGTAATATCTTGTCATTCTTTATCAAAGATTTTGGAGAGAAGGGGTAAGTTAGATATCGGCCTGTAGTTATTCAGGTCTGCTTGATCTCAAAAACAAACAAACAAACAAACAAACAAATTTTATTTCATTGCAGGTTACATGGGTATCGGAAGTTACAATGTAAATTGAGTGCAAGGAGAGCCACTGACATGCCATGGCATTAGGGGCAGCTTATTCTAGTCCTTAAAAACTATGTACTTAATATTAGAGAAATTTATTGAGTTTATTCTAGTTAAAAATTATTTTCAAAATTACAATATGATGAAATTTTACTGTTTAAATTATTATATAATGATATTAGATCTTAGATTGTTACAGGTGTTAAGATTCTTGAATGATAATATGGAATTGAGATTATCTTAAGGAAAATAACATTGAGCATTTTTGACATTAACTTATAATATGAGTAGGGGTAACATAATAGTAACATATTATTAAAAATTGAGATTATCGTATAGAAAGTAACAATGAGCATTTTTCAAAGTAGTTTATAGCATGATCATTTAGGTTTGGGTGAGTAGGTGGTTTTTGAGTTGAGTCTTAAATTGATTTTCAGACAAGATTATCTTAATATTTACTGGTAATGAATTCCAGATTCTGGGGCCCTTTATGTGCATAGAATTTTTACATAGGTTGATATGAACACGGGGTATATCAAAAAGTGATCTGTGTCGTGTGTTGTGGTCATGGGTCCTATTAAAGTTGGTGAGGAGGTTTTGAGCAGAGGGTTTATATTAGAGTGTAAAGTTTTATATATGTAGTAGGCACAAGAGTAAGTATGAATGTTCTTTACGGTGAGTAGTTTGAGACTTTGAATATTGGTGGAGTATGCTGTCTAGAGTGGGAATTTGTTATCATTCTGACTGCGGCCTTTTGTTGTGTTATGAGTGGTCTAAGGTGATTTAACGTTGTTGATCCCCATGCACAGATTCCATAGGTGAGATACGGGTAGATAAGTGAATGATATAGTGCAAGAAGAGCTGATTGAGGTACATAATAGCGTATCTTTGATAATATGCCTACTGTCTTCGAGATTTTCTTGGAATTTAAGGCTACTGTCAAGGTGGATTCCTAGGAATTTTCCCTCTGTGAGTCTTGTGATGGGTGTACCATTAAGTGTTATGTTAATGGAACATTTGTGACTTTGCTTCCAAACTGTATGAAGTAGGTCTTGTCAGTATTGAAGTAAGCTTGTTAGTCGTCATCCATGTTGATATTTTCTGTAATTCGGCATTAACAGTGTTGGCCAGTATAACTGGATTTGGGTGAGAGAAGACATATGTTGTGTCATCTGCAAATAAAATGGGTTTGAGTAGTTGTGATGCATTCGGTAGGTCATTTATGTAAATGAGGAATAGGAGTGGCCCCAGGACACTTCCTTGAGGGACTCCGACTGTAATTGGTTGTGTGGAAGAGTTCGCTCCATTTGTGTACACGTATTGGCTTCTGTTGGTGAGGTATGATTTTAGGTAGTTGAGTGGGTGCCCCCTTATACCATAGTGTGCTAATTTTGTGAGCAGTAAATCATGGTCGACTGTATCAAAAGCTTTGCGGAGATCAATGAAGATTCCCAGTGGGACTTCTTTTTTCTCAAGTGCTGTATATATTAACTCCAACATGTGCGTAATAGCATCGTTTGTGCTCTTGTTTGTCCTGAATCCAAATTGACAGGGGTTGAGTACATTGTGTGAGATGAGGTAGGAATAGATTTGTCTATGAATTAATTTTAAGATTTTAGAAAGCAATGGTAAATTAGAAATTGGTCTATAATTATTCAGGTCTGTTTGATCACCTCCTTTGTGGATCGGGGTGACCTAGCTATTTTGAGAATTGATGGAAAGGTAGAGGCTTCAATGGATTTATTGAATAGTGTTGCTATAATTGGTGACAGTACCTGTGAAGCTTTTTTGTACATAAAAGTTGGTAGGCTGTTTATGTCTCCTGCCTTGTTTTTAAGGGTGTTGATTATGAGCGAGACTTCAATTGGGTTGGTAGGAGCTAGGAATAGCGTATTAGGGTAGGTGTTTGTGAGGTAGTCTGTTGGACGGGTGTTTGAGCTTGGGATTTTATCGCTAGATTCTTTCCTATGGTGGAGAAGAAAACATTAAGTCTGTTTGCTGTCTCAGTAGGTGAGAGTAGGGGTTCATCTGCTCTTGATAATTTGATGGTGTTTTTTTCGCTATTTATTATTTCCTAGAATTGCAGATAGGGTCTTCCAGGTCTTTTTCATATCACCTTTTATGTTCTGGAGTCTGTTCTCATAATACAATTTTTTGATCTCCTTATCAGGCTGGTAAGGGTTGATGAGTAGCGTTTGGATTGTTCTCTGGTTATTAGACCCTTCTGATTGTTTTTCATATTGGTGCCTTTTGTTAATGCATTTAAGGATGCTGGGTGTTAGCCAGGGATTGTTAAGTCTCTTAGCTGTGATCTGTTTAGTTTTTTTAGGGCAATGTTTGTATTGAGGTGACCCTCGCTATTTTGAGTATTGATGGGAAGGTAGAGGATTCAATGGATTTGTTAAAAAGTGTTGCAATACAGTGGACCCCCGAGTTTCGTAAAAACTTCACTCCTGAAGTCTGCTCAAGTGCCATTACTGAACGAATTTACTCCCTTAAGGAAAAATTTCACGTAGGTTAGTCTATTTCAGACCCCCAAAAATACACTTCCACAAGAACTTACAAAATTATACTTACATAATTGCACGATTTCCGGGGTATTCGTTAACCGAGGGTCCACTGTAATTGGTGAGAGAACTTGAGAGGCTTTTTTGTATACGTATATAAGGTTGTAAGTTATTTATTTATGTTTAATAATAATCCGTTCCAGAGAGAGTGACTTGTTGTGATAGAAACATAGGCCTTATCTCTAGGCTTTATTGAACACAGAATCCGTAGTACATGCCTGCAACAACAAAAGAAAATAACAAATAGTATATGTCCAGTACATCTAATGACTGCTGCTGCAAGAAGGGTGAAGTAAGGTGCATATGTCAAGAAAACCTATAACTACTGGCCACATATTTTAAGCTCACCATGTAATCTGCATCACTAATGTATCTGTGTAAGACAGGAGAAACAACACACCATGTGTGGGGCATCCGTCCACTATTGTGTTGTTGTTGGTGTTAAGGGCCCCCGAGAGGTGGTGCAGTATTGTGTCCTGCTGCTGCTGCTCCCTGCAGGAGCAGTATCACTACAATCTCCCCCTTCTAAAATATCAGATACAGTAATCTCCCAAACGGTTAGGTGGGTGACGTGTACGTCCAGACCTTCGAAGCCCTTGAGCCTCTTCACCGGGTTCAGTATTTTCCAGTGGGGTTTGACTAACTGCTGGAGTGGGGTCATTTATTTCAATAGGGGTAGCCTCAAGGAGCTTTCCTGGATAAACCGAAGCATCTTTCATGACATCTATTGGTGTATCTTGAGATTCCGCACTAACAGGGGTTTCAACTGGGGCTAAGTGTCTTGTAGATACATTAGTCTCTTCATCATTTTGGTAGCGAATGTGGGCATAATGCGGATTAGCTTGCAGGAGCTCTACCTCTTCCACTAAAGGATCCGTCTTGTTCATCCTACGGTGACTCTTCAGAAGAACGGGTCCAGGGTGACATAACCAGGTGGGCACAGAGACTCCCGTAGAAGAACGACGTGAATAGTTGAAGAGTCTTTCGTGAGGGGTAGCATTAGTAGCCGTGCATAGCAAGGATCTAATAGAGTGAAGAGCATCAGGTAGGACAGTTTGCCAGTGTTGAGCAGGTAGATTGTGCGATTTCAATGTCATTGTAACTGACTTCCATACAGTACCATTGAACTGCTCCACTTGACCATTGCCTTGAGGGTTGTAGCTTGTTGTTCTGCTGCAAGCAATACCTTTGCTAGCTAAAAACTCCTGAAGTTCATTACTCATGAACGAGGATCCCCTGTCTGAATGGATATAGGCCGGCATACCAAAAATAGAGAATAATTGGGAAAGACAACTGATGACAGTTGAAACAGTC
>WNWK01045367.1:0-14757 GCA_009830355.1 Cherax destructor
CCTCATCCTTCTGAATAAGACAGCTGCCAGACCAGACCAACATATAAAGCTACGTGGTTATTCTGTCGAGAAATCGAGAGGGCCCGCTAGTGGCCCATCCTGATGACTTGGATATGCATTTAGTAACACCCACATTGACGAAGACAGCATTATGCCAATAGAACTGATGGGTGGGTGTGATTGAAACTGATATTTCCTCTAAGACGGCTATAAATGAGTCCATTCCCTACACCAGATACTGGTGAAATGTTCAACAATCCTGGCAGATTTTTAATGGTATCACCGCTCTCTTGAACTGCGGCGCCACTTCATCTGCTGGGTGATCAAAAAGGAAAACAACTATTAAATATAATGATATCAAGAAATGTATCGTTCCAAGGTTCATTCTTCAAGTTATGTGGGGCCTCTTGGGGGCACCTGATATTCTTAACTGACACGGTGTGACCATACCACTGCAGAGTCTACCCTGAATTTGACTTCTGAGTGAACCACATTCCATATTATAATAACACTCCAAGATTTCGCCATTTAAGTGCCCCTCCTCCAAACCCAACCTAAAACTCTTGGATTTAACCCTTACAGAGGACTCCTTTACAATAGACACCTGTTTGGCTTGAACCAGCTATCAACTGCAGTGGCAGGGCAATCAGCTCCTTCCATGAAAGAATCTTGAGGCCCTCATTTTGTGAAGTAAATACATCAAGATCCATCTGCGTATAAACCAGCAAGTAGGGACTGCATGATTAACTATCAAGCAGGGAAGCCACCACCAAACGAGACAACCCACAAGGGCTATACTGCGGGAGTTGAAGAGTATTACCTAATCCACAACACAAAAGTGAAATATGAAATATCTTGTTCTTCAAGCTAACTTAATACAAACATCCTGAAAAGTTCTGGGCAAGATTACCATTCTGGAGCCAAACTTTGAGCTACCAATGCAGTAATACTCTCCTTCACCAACGGCGACGTGGTGAAGTGGATATCAAACTTGATGAGCCACACACGACCAGAAGTAAATCTGATGGGATAGTGACTGGGGAGAAAATTCTCTCACACAATGATAGTAGAAGATTTAAAAATGACCATTACAAGTGGGTTGTGAAGATGGAGAGACGAGCAGCCGGGCTGACTTCATCAATACCCATTAATTGGTACATCAGTTCTTGAAGATGAACACCCTTTAGCAGACCAATTACACTCGGAGATGAGGTAGTCATAGAGCAGGAGGCCGAAGTAAGCCCACAGCTCTCATATATAACGATGAAGCAATTAAGTTCTTATTGAAGCTGCAAAATGTCTCTGATTTATGCCTTGAATGCCATCATGGCCTCAGGACACTTTCCTGTGGCAGGAACAACAAGGGTGATTTTTATTGCAAAACCCAACAAGACACATAAACAGAACTGTAGACCTATCTGCTTACTTGAAGTCACTGGTGAAATTCTTGAAAAAAGTCATCCAATAGATTGAACTGTGCTAGGTACCCATTACTCTTCCACTGAAAAAGTTGGCTGGGCTACAGGGCAAGACTCAGTGTATCACTTCGATGCTGTGAGACCTGAGGTAACAGGAAGCCTTGGCCTAATTGCACTGGGAATGAATACAGCTTTTGACAGCCTGAGGGCTGCGGCCCCTCATGTTTAACTTTGTGGGCCTTTCAGACCACAACTGGACTTTCTCTCCAGGTTCACGCCATACAACTTCTTATCAGGAAAGCATCCTTTCCTTCAACTGCAGTCAGGAATCCTTTCACCGACAACAAGTGCCACAGGGCTATACATATATAAACGATCCTCCTCAGCACGAATTCAACGACACTATCATCACTCAATTTGTGATGATGTTATCCATGTGATGCCCATTTTTTATAACGAGAAAACATAAGCATGTTGGGGTAATGATGAAATGAACTGAAGAACAGCAAATAAGGCAAAAATGGAAATTACGACCTATCCGTCCTCATTGGCCATCAAATTATTTGCTACAACTATAGAAAACACAAAGAGTATCTTTATCAGAGGTACACCTATTGCTATCAAGCAAGGCAAATGGATATGAAGTCGACAACTCTCCAATAAGGTGAACTCCAGCTAATGCCTCAGATAACTATGCAGATTTAATCGGCCCTCACACTTCATGACTTCACCTGAGATGATGATCAGACTGTATCAAAATATCTTATTCAGTGTTGATAACGAAATCCGCCTGCACAGCCACAGGCACCAGGGCGGAAACTCCTTCATCAAAGGCACAGGCAGGAAGCATCCGCTATCACGAGCGCAGGCGAGCACTCCCGCTATCACGACAAGCTGGAGGGCAAATCAGATGAAGATCTGCTATCAACATGAGATCGTGCAATAATGGAACAGATAAAGTAAAGAGAACAACATGACATGCGACTCTATACTTGAACTGAAAGCCCTCTCCAACCCAGCAGCTCCACCGACAACATCAACACACCTCCCACAGAATCCAAAGGATGACCCTCCAACAAAGAGACCATGACATCATCCTGAGATCATTCAGAGACCTTGTGATCCTGAGTGACCTATCTGAAGATATAGAGGAGCGCTGCCAAACACCGTCCAGCTAAGATAAAAACCACCCCACTTTATGGGGCTTGTGCCAACACCCATCTAACCATGTGGCATCTTAAAAAACTTTTGCGGCCGGACACCACCTCGAAGCAGCTCAGCTGATCAGTGCTCAGGAAGCAGTCATTTGTAAAGTGACCTCATCCATCATCCCCAGCCTGCTCTTCTGTCAGAAAAGAACAGTGCCGTATACCCCTTAAAAAACTCAGTGTCATGTGATTACAACTGGTATAACTGTGTGAAGCTGATGGGTGAGTGTTGTACCTCATTTTAAGAATTTCATGAGATGAATAACCTACCTCACATATTGTATTAAAATGCTCAAAAATTAGTTGGGCCACCTTTAATACCCCACTAAACCCTCACACCTTTTTTCATATTTTCCATCATACCTACATCTTCCCTCCCATCTTACCAAGCTCTGGTCACTTAACCAGAACATTTCAAGCTTCAAGAAAGGATCTGTTTGCAATAGCCGCCCATTTCCCTGATTTGATGTTAAGTCCCGTTGAAGTGAAGTCCAGGGTCATTATTGCGGCATTCAGTTCTTCTCTTGGCTGAAGCGGGAAGGGTTTTAATGCTTTCTTTGTCCGGTAAACTGTTATTTAACTTCTTGTTGTGGTAGTTCTTTCTTTGTTCTGAACTTAAAGTTCAGATGCTGGCATTGACAGATGCGTCACATATCAGATCCATTGAAGTCTTCCTTGGGAGAACTGCGGGCTGTTGGAAACACTTGCTATATTACTTCCAGGTGTATCTGTGTTACATCATAAACCTAAGTTTCTTCAACATCGGCAATGAATGTCAGGCGTAAGCTTACTGGTATGGAAACGTCTTCACTGTGTGGCTTTGGTCTCTTGCTGACTCAATCAGGATATTCCCTTAAATTTCTTAATATTAACTGAAACCTTTACATTCATAGCCAAATAATGATCGTCGTGGTGTTTTCGGCTCCTCTCCTTTTATGCTAAGTACACTCCAAGGTTAAACTTTTTCCGCTTTACCTATTTCCATATCAGTCTTTCTACACAGGTTTGCACCATATATGAGGGGATCCCAAGACTTGTCCTGTTCTCCAAGCGCCGGCTCACAATAAGCGGGTAAACATTGTATATAAAAATATCGTGATTGTTTAGCTTGAGACTATTGTAGGTATAATTAAGAATTAAAATGTTGAAACAAATTTGATCAAAAATCATATATATATCGTTGATGACTATGAACAATTCATTTCTGCCAGTACAACCACTGAAACACAAACACAAATAGGGGATAAATTTTTTTGGGCTGTTTTAATAACAAAAAAAAAATTCTTAATATGTTTTAGAAACAGAAAACAATGTGGTAGGAGAAGTGGTGATCAAACAATTTTGATAGGACTGATTACTGCTTTGGTAAACAATGTCAAAAAGGATGAAGTTATCCCGGTGATCAAAACAATGTTATGATAGGACTGAAGTTATTATTTATCAAAACAATTCCCATAGGACAGTTTCCCGCTGGTGATCAAATTTTCATGGTGGACTGAAGTTACTGCCTGGTGATCAAAAAAGTCAAAAGGATTTTGGACTGAAGTTGCCTGGTATCAAACAATGTCTTGATGGGGGCTGAAGTTACTGCCTGGTGATCAAAACAATTTATGATGGACTGATTCCTGGTGATCAACAATGCTTGATGGGGCTGAAGTTACTGCCTGGTGATCAAAACAGTGTCATGATAAAGGGCTGAATTAACCTGGTGATCAAAAAATGTGATAAGACTGGTTACGCTAATCAAAACAATGTTATTGGGGGTGAGATTTCCTGGTGATCAAACAATGTCATGATAGGGGCTGAAGTTACTGCCTGGTGATCAAACAATTTTTGTAGGACTGAAGAATACCTGGTGATAAACAAATAGACTAAATTTTCTGCCTGGTGATCAAAAAACGTCATGGTAGGACTGAAGTTACTGCCTTGTGGTCAACTGTATGATGGGGCTGGGAAATGCCTGGTGATCAAAACAATGTCATGATAGGACTGAGGATGCCTGGTGATCAAAACAATGTCATGATGGGGCTGAAGTTATTGCCCATGATCAAAAAAATGTTGGTAGGACTGAAGTTACTGCCTGGATCAAAACAATTCATGATGGGGCTGAAGTTACCCTGGTGTCAAAACAATGTTATGATAAAGGGCTGAAGTTAACCTGGTGATAAACAATATGATGGACCCGGGGAAGGGGTTTCTGCCTGGTGATCAAAAAATGTTTTGATAGGACTGAAGTCCTGTTTATCCCAAAACAATTTATGATGGACTAAAATTACTGCTGGTGATCAAACAATTGTCTTGAAAAAGGACTGAAGTTACCTGGTGATCAAAACAATGTGATGGGGGTGAGAAATGCCTGGTGATCAAACAATGTCATGATGGACTGAAGTTACTGCTGTTTATCAACAATGTCTTGATAGGCTGAAGTTACCCTTGGTGATCAAAAAAAAAATTTTTCTCTAGTGAATTACTGAACATATAATTTTGAAAAAGTACATCAAGATGGATACAGGGGCAACATCCACACAAAAAAAGTTTGAACTATAGGGGCTGAATCCCTATTAGGAAACACAATTTTCCTGTCCCCCGCTTTTTAGATTTCTGATATATTACAATTATCTGGCGTGGAGTTTCTTATATAACTATTCAGCTAATTTTCTGGCAGATGGGAGATTTCTTATATAACTATTCACATATCTGGCAATAGCAGATTTCAATAACCCTATTCGGCCAATCATCTGGCGGAAAACAAATTTCTTATATAACTATTAACCAATCATCAGATAGCTATTTTCTTATATAACTATTACAAACTGGCAGATGGCTGTTTTTCTTATAAACTATTCCAACAATCTTTTTGAAGTGAATTTCTTATAACTTTTTAAATCACCATCTGGCAGATGCAAGATTTCTTATAAACTTTTCCACATCATCTGGCATATCCAATTTCTTATATAACTATTCAACCAATCATCTGAATGGCTGTTTCTTTTATAACTATTCCAACTAATCATCACAAAACGACTTTTCCCATATTGTTGTTGTCAAACTTGGAAACTACCACAAAATTTTAAAAAAGTATCTGACTCTTTTCCATTATTAACTCCATACAGAGTCATAAATGTAAATGCTTTGTTGACTAGGTACAAATATAAGTTGGGAAAGTGATTACAGTTGAACTTATTCATTTATATGCGCTCTTTGCTTTATTATATGTAATTCTCTAAAGGTACCTGACTTTTATCCCATTATTTCTTCCTGCTGAAAATTCTTACCATTTTTGCTTTTTTTTGTGAGCTCGATATTAAACCCTTTCCATTCATAACAATCATCAACTCTTTCTTTACATTTGTTGCCCCGAGTATTCAACCATCCCATCTTTAATATGTTCTTTCCAAAATATAATTAATGCGGAAAAGGGGTTAACCCTCCCCTTTTTAGTCATCCTTCATGACACGCATTCAGGAGGGGGGATTCTTCTCACTTTTTATGAGGATAAAGGTTATAATGTAGTACGACCTTTAAAAAAAAACAGAGAAAACTGAGATTGGTTTTATATTTTTTTTTATTTTTTATATTGGTTTGTATTAACACATGTTGCATTTGTAGAATGAACTAAATGAAGGTAAAGTAGCAAGATTAAATGTTATCATGCGTGTTTGTGGGGCAAAATGAAAAAAAAAAAAATCACCATTGTGTTAAATAATTACCAGGGTTCTATATCACACTCATTCTTGTGGACAGTAGAACCTTCCTGGAGTTTGCTGTTTACCAACCTACAACCTATTTACTCATTTGTGGATGTAGGGGAAGAGTCTCAGCTCTTGTCCCCCGCCTCTCCACTAGCCGCTCTGATTTCTTCCCCTCCTGGCTGAATGTGCCTATCGTATATTTGCTAATACTGTAAGTGGATCTCATCTACCACTTTGCTGCCCGGGTCATTCCACTTGTTGACGTCTTCAGGGTAAACAAGTATTTCCAAGCATCCCTTGACTCATCATGTTTTTAACCTTCAGCTGTGTTTAGTGCTGCATTTGATGTTTGGGACTACATTTGATGTTTAACATTTGATGTTTAAAGAGGGGAGCCTGTTTAGATAGATGTTATCCGGCCCCATCGCCTTAGGGTATCTAGCTCGCTTAACAGCCTCTTCACCTCTTCCTCGGTTGTATGTATGTGTTTGTACCCCACCTCTCCGTCTTTCTGAATTTTTCTGTCTCACTGTGTCTTCTTTAAATCTCATGTTGATCCTCATATACTTCTAGGTCGTTTCTTGTGATCTTTCCTTCCTTTCTCAGCCTGATTACCTCGTCCTTGTGTTGTTTTCCAACTGATGTGCCTGTACAACGGGCCCTTTGGGGCGGACTTGACTTTTGCTGCTATTATTTTTTATTGTCGTTGGGCCTCCTTCTTACCTGTCATATTCATTTCTGTTTGACTACTCTCCTTATTTTCCTGGGTCCTTTGCCTCATGCACTTCTCCCATTCTCCCGCGCATTTAGTTTTGGCCTCTCAACACCTCTGGGTGAAAAGGGCTCCCTTCTGCCCTTCTCATTTTTAATACCCTTGGTCAAACCTCTCCTCATCTGCCTTGCATATTGTTGTACACATTCCATCATCTCATTTACTGATTTTCCGCCAGTTCTCTGTCCACTGAGACCTCGCTCAGGAGTTCCTCAAGCCTGTGTGCCCCCTCTCTTGTAGTTTGGCTTCCTCCCTCTGCCCCTCTTGCTTCCCTTTTCATTATAATTGGCTGAACCGGTCGTTGATTTGATGATGGGGCCCCATCACCAAGCCCTTTCGATGGTTCGCTGGTTGGAGGAGCCTATGTGGGTGTGTTTAACATGCTCGAATAAAGGTTACGTACTCTTTGCAGCACCCCCACCCCAAGAGGCTCAGGACAGCTTCACCTCAAATTGGTAGAGTGCCGCCAGGCACATTATAAAAAATGGGCCTTTCCCCCCAACCATCCCTCATTAGATAAAGCTAAACTTTTCTCAGACATAAAGTCCGGCTTTAAACTTAAGAGTGAGAGCAGCGGGATAGAGCTGGGGTGGGGCCAAGATGCCTGCGGTCAGTAGCAGGGCACCTCCCTGCAAAAAAAAAAAAAAACCCCTAGACAAAAAAGGGCTGGTTCCACCCAAAATCCCCAACCATCCTAACTAAATGAATGACTTCTGGACACACATCAGCTGCGTATTATTTTTGCCAGCGATGTGTATAATTTTACATTGTGGGGGTTTCAACCCCAATACTCCAATGCATGAGTCTGGTTTTTTTTTTTTCATGTTGGATATCACAGGGGTTGTGGTCCTGTAGATGGTGACCACTTAGGGCCCCATAGACATCAAAATGCTCTAATGCCAGAAGTAGAGCCAGGGCCTCCTTCTCTATAGTGGAGTAGGCCCTCTGGTGTGGTAAATATTTGGCTGAATGGTAGGCCACAGGCTGCAACCCATCATCCCCAGATTGCAGAAGCACTGCCTCCACCCCAGACTCACAAGCATCTGCCTAAAAAGAAAGGGTTTGAAAAGTCTGGAGACAAAAGAATGGGTGCAGTACAAAGTAATCTCTTTGCTTTCGTAAAAGCATCTTGACATTCTGGGGTCCAATTAAAGGAACTTTGTAACTGGTAAGTGAGGTTAGAGGTGTAATAATATCTGCAACATTTTTACAGAATCTTCTATAAAACCTACCATCCTAGAAAACGTTGAAGGGATTTCCTGTCAGGGAAGACTGGATAATATTTAATGGCCAGAATTTTTGCAAATTTTGAGCCACTTTGCCACTACCTACTGCATGGCCCAAAAAAATAATAGTAGATTGGCAAAGGATGACTTTGATAAATTAACACTTAAATGAAAACTTTGGAAGGCTCAAGGAGAGCCTTAAGCCTAAACACATGTTGGTCCCAGTGTCCGACACTAACATCTATATCGTGAATGAATGGTTCAGAGAACCGACGAGTTGGTAAATTAGACACATATGCAACACGTGTATCTTTATTGAGGAAACGTTTCGCCACACAGTGGCTTCATCCAGATCCATACAAAGGAGAATCGTGAAGAACAGGAGGAGTGTGAGGTTGTCAGGCCCTCAATCTTGAGTAGATGTTGTCAGTCCATCAATCTTGAATAGAATAACAGCATTGAGCAGAGGGGCTATATACTGTAGACAGGAGAGGTGCAGCAGTTGAGGAGGTGTCACATTTGTTCAATGTGGAAGTAGGTCATGCCCAAGGAATAGGCAAGCGAAAAACCCTGTTTAAGATACCAAGATGTTGCAGTGTCAGACAGGATGTGAATGAATGGTTCAGAGAACCGACGAGTTAGTAAATTAGACACATATGCAACACTTGTGTATCTTTATTGAGAAACGTTTCGCCACACAGTGGCTTCATCAGTCCATACAAAGGAGAATCGTGACACTGCAACATCTTGTATCTTAATACAGGGATTTCTTCCTTGCCTATTCCTTGGGCCGACCTACTTCCACATTGAACAAATGTGACACCTCCTACAACTGCTGCACCTCCCTGTCTACAGTATATGCTCCCTCTGCTCATATGCTGTTATTCTATTCAAGTTGATGGACTGACAAATCTCTCAAGATTGAGGGCCTGACAACCTCACCTCCTCCTGTTCTTACGATTCTCCTTTGTATGGACTGATGAGCCACTGTGTGGCAAACGTTTCCTCAATAAGATACACAAGTGTTGCATATGTGTCTAATTTACCAACTCGTCGGTTCTCTAACCATTCATTCACATCCTGTCTGACACTGCAACATCTTGGTATCTTAATGCGGGATTTCTTCGCTTGCCTATTCCTTGAGGCACGACCTACTTCCACATTGAACAAATGTGACACCTCCTACAACTGCTGCACCTCTCCTGTCTACAGTATATAGCTCCCTCTGCTCATATGCTGTTATTCTATTCAAGATTGATGGACTGACAACATCTACTCAAGATTGGGGGCCTGACAACCTCACACTCCTCCTGTTCTTCACGATTCTCCTTTGTATGGACTGATGAAGCCACTGTGTGGCGAAACGTTTCCTCAATAAAGATACACAAGTGCTACCCGATGAATGTGAGTCGACTTCTGGGAGCGTCACGACGAAAGACACAAAGGAAGGTAAAAACATTGTTGTTGTGGGGGACAGTCAGGTTAGGTACATGGATAGGGCTTTCTGTTTGATTGATAGGAGTAGGAGACAGAGGGTTTGCTTTCCTGGGGCTGGGATGGAGGATATTGTTGCCGTCTGGACGACATCATGAGAGGTAATGGGAGCAATCCTATTATCTGTCTCAGTGCTGGAAGGCAACGATGTTGGCAGACGTAGGAGTGAGACCTGACTAGCAGGTTTAGGTCAGCAATAGACAAATTAGGAAGAAGGGGGGAACCCTGTCATATGTGGTATTTTGCCAAGGAGAGGGTTGGAAATGAATGGCTGTCCAGGGCATTGGTGTCAATTGCTGGCTGGACAAATACTGTAAGGAAAATTCAGTAACATTCATTGACAACTGGGACCTCTTCTATGGAAAATACAGTATGCCAGGGATGGGGTTCACTTATCCAGGTCTGGGGTGGGGCACTGGCAACTGCAGTGGAGGGAGCTGTTAGGGCTTTAAACTAGAAATAGTTAGTGGTATGGGTTTTGGGGGAAAACAGAGAAGTCCCAGTGTAGTAATATTATAAGTTGTAGGAGAACTAGTAATAGGCAGAATAAGGTGGATAGTGGAAAGCTAGTGACACTAGATGACAAAAGGGCAGTAATAGGTATAGTGGAAAAACAGAGATGAGCAGGAAGGGTAAAAGAAAGGAGGGTCTCTAAATATATATTACACCAATAGTCGTAGTGCTAGGAATAAGATGGACGAGTTGAGATTAGTTGCAAGTACGGGTAATATTGATGTTTTTGCAATAACTGAGACATGGTTTAATATGAAAAATCGGGACTTGCCTGCCGAATGTCACATTCAGGGTTTTAAATTGTTCCAAGTAGACAGAAGTATCAGGGAAAGGGGTGGGGTGGCACTCTATGTCCGTGATCATTTAAATTGTTGCATAAAAACGGGTATAAAGTCTGAATTAACACATACAGAGTCTGTCTGGATAGAATTTTCAGAGGGTGTGAAAAATTGATTTTAGGCGTGATTTACCGTCCTCCAAACTTAGATAGGGAACAAGGAGACTACTTTGGGAGGAAATTGTTAAGGCCACAAGACACGATAACGTAGTAATTCTAGGGGACTTTAACTTTAGTCAGATTGATTGGAATTTCATGACAGGGAATTTAGAATCTAACGACTTTTTAGAAGTAGTTCAGGATTGCTTTTTGAAGCAGTTTGTAACAGAACCTACAAGGGAAATAACCTACTTGACTTGGTTCTGGCAAGCAAGGAAACCCTTGTTAATAATTTAGAAATTACAGAGGAACTCGGCTCAAGCGACCACAAGTCAATTACCTTTAGCATTGAATGGATGTATGATAGTAGGGATAATTCAGTAATGGTCCCAGATTTTCGCTTAGCAGATTATAATGGACTTAGAGAACACTTATCAACTGTGGACTGGGGTGAAGAAGAGGTATCAATATGACAGTTTTCTTAACACTATACAGGCTGCCCAAAGAACATTTATCCCATATAAAGAAATTAGATCAAGTAGAAATGACCCAAAATGGATGAATAATAGGCTCAAATATCTTTTAGGGCAGAAGAAAGGAATTTATAGGCGCATAAAAAGAGGTGAGGTCATCTTATAAATCAGTATACTGACATTAAGAGGGACGTTAAAAGGAATAAGAAAAGCTAAACGGGACTATGAAATTAAAGTTGCTAGGGATTCAAAAACTAACCCAAAGTTTTTTCCAGGTTTATAGAACAAAAGTTAGGGATAAGATAGGTCCCCTTAAAAATAACTTTGGGCATCTTACTGAAAGGAGAATGATATGTGCTCTATTTTTAATAATTATTTTCTCTCGGTTTCACACAGGAAGACATTAATAATATCCCAGTAATTAATTTTTACAGAGGCCCAGAAGAAGATAAATTATTTAATATCACAGTCACTAGCGAAATGATTATGAAACAGCTGGACCGACTGAAACAAAATAAATCGCCGGGTCCTGATGAGCTTTTGCAAGGTTCTTAAGGAATGCAAAATGGAACTCTGTAACCAATATCTAACATTTTTAATTTATCTCTTCAAACAGGTGTAGTGTCTGATATGTGGAAGATGGCTAATGTAGTTCCTATTTTTAAAGCAGGGGACAAGTCACTACCGTCAAACTACCGCCAATAAGCCTGACCTCAATTGTAGGCAAATTACTAGAGTCAATTATAGCTGATATTATTGAAGCCATCTAGATAACCATAATTTGATTAATGATACCCAGCATGGATTCACGAGGGCCGTTCCTGCCTATCTAATTTATTAACCTTCTTCAGTAAAGCTTTTGAGGCTGTTGATCACGATAAAGAATTCGATATTGTTTATTTAGACTTTAGTAAGGCTTTTGATAGAGTACCGCACCAGAGACTGTTAAAGAAAGTGGCAGCTCATGGCATTGGGGGAAAAGTGCTGTCATGGATCGAGTCATGGCTCACCAATAGGAAGCAGAGGTGTGCATAAATGGGGTTAAATCGAATGGGGACTTGTAAACAAGTGGTGTTCCACAGGGATCAGTCTTAGGCCCATTGTTATTTATAATATATATCAATGACCTTGATGAGGGAATTACTAGTGATATGAGCAAATTCGCCGACGACACGAAGATAGGTAGGATAATTGATTCAAACATAGATGTCATAGAACTTCAGGAAGATTTAGACAAACTTAATTCGTGGTCAGAAAAGTGGCAGATGCAGTTCAATGTAGATAAATGCAAGGTTCTGAAGCTCGGGAGTGTCCATAACCCAAGCACTTATAAGTTAAATAACGTAGAACTTAGCCATACAGATTGCGAGAAGGACTTGGGGGTGATGGTAAGCAGCAACCTTAAACCAAGACAGCAATGCCTAAGCGTACGTAATAAGGCAAATAGATTACTGGATTTATATCAAAGTGTTAGCAACAGAAGTCCAGAGGTTATATTACAGCTTTATACATCATTAGTAAGGCCTCACCTAGATTACGCAGCTCAGTTCTGGTCTCCATATTACAGAATGGACATAAATTCGTTAGAAAACATTCAGCGTAGAATGACTAAATTAATACATAGCATTAGAAATCTTCCTTACGAAGAAAGATTGAAGACCCTAAAATTACATTCACTTGTAAGACGTAGAATGAGGGGAGACATGATCGAGGTATACAAGTGGAAAATGGGTATTAACAAAGGGGATATAAATAAGGTCTTGAGGATATCTCTCCAAGAGAGAACCCGCAATAATGGATTCAAGTTAGATAAGTTTAGATTTAGAAAGGATATAGGAAAGTATTGGTTTGGAAATAGGGTAGTTGATGAGTGGAACAGTCTGCCTAGTAGGGTTATTGAAGCTAGGACCTTGGGTAGTTTCAAATTTAGGTTGGATAAATTCATGAGTGAGAGGGTTGGATTTGAGTGGGACTCGCGCATGAGTGGGTAGAATTGTCAAAGCTTATTTCTTGGGTAGCTTTGAAAATTGGGTTGAGCAAATATTCTGTTAGTGGGATGGATTGTGAAGGACCTGCCTAGTATGGGCCAACAGGCCTGCTGCAGTGTTCCTCCTTTCTTATGTTCTTATGTTCTTATGTGTCTAATTTACCAACTCGTCGGTTCTCTGAACCATTCATTCACATCCTGTCTGACACTGCAACATCTTGGTATCTTAATACAGGGTTTCTTCGCTTGCCTATTCCTTGGGCACGACCTACTTCCCATTGAAAAATTTTGACCTCCCAACTTTTTTTCACCTCTCCCCGTCTACAGTATAAGCTCCCTCTGCTCTTCTGTTAAATTTTTTAAGGTTTATGGTGACAACATCTACTCAAGATTGAGGGCCAAACAACCTCCACTCCTCCCGTTCTTCCCCGATTCTCCCCTTTTTATGGACTGATGAAGCCACTGTGTGGCGAAACGTTTCCTCAATAAAGATACACAAGTGTTGCATATTTTCTAATTTACCAACTCGTCGGTTCTCTGAACCCTTCATTCCCTCCTGTCTGACACTGCAACATCTTGGTATCTTAATGAGAGTTTCTTCAGCTTGCCTATTCCTTGGGCGACCTACTTCCCCATTGAACAAATGTGACACCTCCTACAACTGCTGCACCTCCTCCCTTTTCAGTAATTAGCTCCCTCCTTTTATCTGTTATTCTATTCAAGATTGATGGACTGGCCCAAAATCTACTCAAGATTGAGGGCCTGACAACCTCACACTCCTCCTGTTCTTCACGATTCTCCTTTTTTGGTTTTATGAAGCCACTGTGTGGCAAACTTTCCTCAATAAAGAAAACACAAGTGTTGCATATTTTCTAATTTTACCCAAAAAATTTTATCATCTAGGTAAGCGGCCGTGTTCAAGTCCTTTAATAGGTTGATGGATAAGTTTTGGAATGATGCAGGGGGCTTTTTTATTCCAAAGGGGGCACTGTATACTGATAATGACCTCCTGGAATTACAGGAAGATTTCCTTTGCCTTATCTGTTAAAAGGGACTTGATAAATAACCAAGGGGGGGTTCCCAAATTTTGGGTACAAAAAAAGGGGCCACCCCCAAAAATCGATTACATCATCCAGACGTGGCAAAGGGTAGGCATCTGCAACTGTGACCTCATTCACCTTACGGTAATCTGGCCCTTCGGAACCCTCCATCCCGCCGTTAACAAAGGGTGCCCGGGGAAGCCCACGGACTAGTTGACTCCCCACTAACTCCATGCTCTAACATAAAAATTTTACCTGCTGCTGAAGTAGCCTCTGTTTTTTAGGATTAGCTCTGTGGGGAGAGTTTAATAGGTTTTTGAAATTTCCAACATTCATCATGATATCCCAATGTACATTTTTTTTGGCACATCGAAAAAAAATCAGGAAAAAATTCAAACCCGTTAAATTAGTTTTGAGGCGGGCCAAAACCCCCATTAAGGGTTAGGGTCCTTGAGGAGGACCGAATTTGGAAACTTTACCTTTAAACTCAGAGTGCAA
>WNWK01045368.1:0-14756 GCA_009830355.1 Cherax destructor
AAAATAGTTTTCAGAAAATCATGAAAATCTTAATCGTTAAAAATGAATAAAATATAGTTTTATAATTTTGAATATTTATAATTATTTACATATTTTTAAAAATCCATTAAAAATCTATAAAATCAATATTTTATAGAATATTTATATTATTTTGAAAAATACATGAAACATTAAAAAGCTCAGAAAATTTGCTAAAATCGTATTTATTGCATATTTCAGTTTTAAGGTTTGAGTGCTTTTTAAAAACTATTTTAAAAAATTACATTTTAATTTTAAATGAATTTATTATTGAAATTTATAGAAAATAGAAAATTTATATTTTGCTTTAAATGGTATATTTATTAAAAAATATTTTAAAAATATTAAAATCCTTGAATCTCAAAAACATAAAAATATATATATAATTTTTATAAATTTTAATTTTTTATTAAAAATCCCATTAAAACTATAAAAAATTTTAAAATATTTATATTATTTTCAAAAATACATGAAACTTAAAAGCTAAATAGAAAAATTTGAAATTTCGATTATTCGAAATGAACTATTTTAGCTAAAATACTTATGCTTTTAGCAATTTTACTAAATTTTTATAAAAACTTAGATTACATTTTATAAATTTCTACTGCAATTGAATTTAGGAATATAAAAATAAATTTTTTAAAATCTTAAATCTTTAATCTAAAAAATTTAAAAAATATGTAAATGCTTTGAATCGTTAAATAATAATTAAATATTTTTATAGCATTTTTGAATATTTATAATTTTTACATATTTTAAAAATCCCATTAAAATCTATAAAAATCAATATTTTATAGAATATTTCATATTATTTTCGAAAAATACATGAAACATTAAAAAGCTCAGAAAAATGTGCTAAAATCTTTTATGCATATTTCGACGTTTTAGAGCGTTTGATGCTTTTCGCAAAACTCATTTTAGCTAAATTAATTTCACACTTTAAATAAATTTATGAATTGAAATTATGGAAATACTTTTAGATTTCTTAGGAAGCTTTTCTCATAGGTATATTTTATCAAAAATAGTTTTTCAGAAAATCGTGAAAATGCCTTGAATCGTCAAAAAATAATAAATATTTATAATTTTTACAATTTAAATATTAAATTATAATATTTTAAAATATTTCATAAAAATTTAAAAATCATAATTTATAGAATATTATATAATTTTGAAAAATCATGAAAATTAAAGCTATAAAATCAATTTTTTATAGAATATTTACTATTATTTTCGAAAATACATGATTCATTAAAAGCTCAGAAAAATGTGTAAAATCGATTTTATTGCATATTTCGAGTTTTAGAGCGGTTTGATGCTTTTCTGGCAAACTCTTTTAGCTAAAATACTTAATTTTCACACTTTTAAATAGAATTTCTACTGAATTGAAATTTAATGGGAAAAGTAAGCAAAATTTTATGATTTTCTTTAGAAGCATTATAGTATATTTATACTAAAATAGTTTTCAGAAAATCCATAAAATCTTAAATCTCAAAAATGCAATAAAATAAGTTTTATAGCATTTTTAATATTTATTAATTTTTACATATTTTTAAAAATCCCATTAAAAATCTATAAAATCAATATTTTATATAGAATATTTCATATTTATTTTCGAAAAATCATGAAACTTAAAAAGCTCAGAAAATGTCTAAAATACTATTTTTATGCATATTCGACGTTTTAGACGTTTAATGATTTTCTGAAAATATTTAGCTAAAATTTATATTTTCTTTTAGGAAGCTACTCATAGGTATATTTTATCTAAAAAAGTTTTCAAAAATCTGAAATACTTATCTAAAAAGCAATAAAATATAGTTTTATACATTTTTAATATATATAATTATTTAATATTTTTAAAAATCCCATTAAAAATCTAAAAATCAATATTTATAGATATTTCATTTAATTTTAAAATATTGAAAATTAAAAACCATTAAGTATAAATAATATTTTTAGAATATTTAAATTTCGAAAAATACATGAAACATTAAAAAGCTCAGAAAAATGTGCTAAAATCGTATTTTATTGCATATTTCGACGTTTTAGAGCGGTTTGATGCTTTTCTGCAAAACTCATTTTTTAGCTAAAATACTTACATTTTCACACTTTTAAATAGAATTTCTATGCAATTGAATTTTTGGAAAAGTAAGCAAAATTTTATGATTTTCTTTAGGAAGCTTACTTATAGGTATATTTTATCTAAAAATAGTTTTCAGAAATCCTTGAAAATGCCTTAATCGTCAAAAATGCAATAAAATAAGTTTTATGCATTTTTGAATATTTATTAATTATTTACATATTTTTAAAAATCCATTAAAAATCTATAAAATCAAATTTTATAGAATATTTCATATTATTTTCGAAAAATACATGAAACATTAAAAAGCTCAGAAAATGTGCTAAAATCGTATTTTATTGCATATTTCGACGTTTTAGAGCGGTTTGATGCTTTTCTGGCAAAACTCATTTTTTAGCTAAAATACTTAGATTTTCACACTTTTAAATAGAATTTCTACTGCAATTGAAATTTATGGGAAAAGTAAGCAAAATTTTATGATTTTCTTTTAGGAAGCTTACTTATAGGTATATTTTATCTAAAAAAAATAGTTTTTCAGAAAATCCGTGAAAATGCCTTGAATCGTCAAAAAATGCAATAAAATATAGTTTTATAGCATTTTTGAATATTTATTAATTATTTACATATTTTTAAAAAATCCCATTAAAAATCTATAAATATCAATATTTTTATAGAATATTTCATATTATTTTCGAAAAATTCATGACATTAAAAAGCTCAGAAAAATGTGCTAAAATCGTATTTTATTGTATATTTCGACGTTTTAGAGCGGTTTGATGCTTTTCTGACAAAACTCATTTTTTAGGTAAAATACTTTTTTGAATCGTAAAAAAAATTCAATAAAATATCATTTTATAGCATTTTTGAATATTTATTAATTATATACATATTTTTAAAAAATCCCATTAAAAATCTATAAAAATCAATATTTATATAGAATATTTCATATTATTTTCGAAAATACATGAAACATTAAAAAACACAGAAAAATGTGCTAAAATCGTATTTTATTGCATATTTCGACGTTTTAGAGCGGTTTGAGTGCTTTTCTGGCAAAACTCATTTTTCAGCTAAAATACTTAGATTTTCACACTTTTAAATAGAATTTCTACTGCAATTGAAATTTATGGGAAAAGTAAGCAAAATTTTATGATTTTCTTCTAGGAAGCTTACTTATAGGTATATTTTATCTAAAAAAATAGTTTTTCAGAAAATACTTGAAAATGCCTTGAATCGTCAAAAAATGCAATAAAATAACGTTTTATAGCATTTTTGAATATATATAAATTATTTACATATTTTTAAAAATCCCATTACAAATCTATAAAAATCATTATTTTTATGGAATATTTCATATTATTTTCGAAAAATACATGAAACATTAAAAAGCTCAGAAAAAAACGTGCTAAATACGTATTTTATTGCATATTTCGACGTTTTAGAGCGGTTTGAGTGCTTTTCTGGCAAAACTCATTTTTTAGCTAAAATACTTACATTTTCACACTTTTAAAAAGAATTTCTACTGCAATTGAAATTTATGGGAAAAGTAAGCAAAATTTTATGATTTTCTTTTAGGAAGCTTACTCATAGGTATATTTTTTCTAAAAAAATAGTTTTTCAGAAAATCCTTGAAAATGCCTTAAATCGTCAAAAAATGCAATAAAATCAAGTTTTATAGCATTTTTTATTATTTAAAAATTATTTACATATTTTTAAAAATTCCCATTAAAAATCTATAAAAATCATTATTTTTATAGAATATTTCATATTATTTTCGAAAAATACATGAAACATTAAAAAGCTCAGAAAATGTGCTAAATACGTATTTTATTGCATATTTCGACGTTTTAGAGCGATTTAAGTGCTTTTCTGGCAAAACTCTTTTTTTAGCTAAAATACTTAGATTTTCACACTTTTAAATAGAATTTCTACTGCAATTGAAGTTTATGGGAAAAGTAAGCAAAATGTTATGATTTTCTTTTAGGAAGCTTACTCATAGGTATATACACACACAACCCGCACATATAAAAGAGAGGAGCTTACGACGACGTTTCGGCCAGACTTGGACCATTTACAAAGTCACACTAACACACAGAGACAGAGGAAGGGTATTTATAGGCAGGCAGACAGGGGAGGGTACAAGAGAGTGGGGAAATGTAGGAGTAGTGGTAGTAGTGGTAGTAGTAAAGGTAGTAGTAAAGGTAGTAGAGTAGACAGTCATATGGGAAGGAGCACTGCTATGAGGCTAGCGGCTCGCAAGGGGGGTACGAGAGGGAAGAAAAGCGAAAAAATGAAGGAAAATACAAGGCAAAAGAAAGAACAGAAAGAAAGGAAAACCCAAGGAGAAAAAAGGAGAAGGGGGAAGATAAGACAGGGAAGGAATCAGGTTAAGTCACGGGTGTTCTGAAGTTTAGAGCATTTAACAATGTAATGAGAGAGGAAAGCATCAACAGAGACAAAGCCAGGGCTAAGATTCATACAGGGAAAGTTGTGTATAAGGGAGGATTCAACCAGGCGGCGACTATGAAAGTTAGACGTAGGGTAGACAGTTTTAGCAGAAGACCAATCAATGGGATGACTGTGATCTCTGACATGACAGAAAAGAGCATTATTAGTGTCGGCAAGCCTAACACTATTTTTGTGCTCCCTGAGTCTGTCAGAAAGAGATCGGCCAGTTTCTCCGAAGTACTGAAGAGGACAGGAGGAGCAAGAAATAGAGTAGACACCAGGAGAATCTGTGGAGGTAGGGGAGGTATGAACTAGATTAGTGCGAAGAGTGTTAGTTTGGCGAAAGGTAAGTTTGATGTCTAAGGAACGGAGAGAGTTGCTGAGATTAGAGAGACCAGAGATGTAGGGAAGGCAGAGGACTGGAGAGTTCTCAGGAGTAGAGGGTTTAGGAGAGAAGAAAGTCCGTTTAGCACGAGAAAGCAGAGTCTATGAAATGGGAAGGGTAGCCCAGGCGGGAAAAAGAATTATGAAGAGTGGAAATTTCTGCTTCAAGAAACTGAGGATCACAGATGCGGAGAGCACGGAGAAAGAGGGAGATAAGAACACTCTTCTTGACAGAGGAGGCATGATAAGAGAAGTAATGAATGTACATGCCACTGTGCATAGGCTTGCGGTACACGGAGAAGGCAAAACCTGTAACTGAACGGTGGACATGAACATCAAGGAAAGGAAGCAAAGAATTAGATTCCCAATCAGCTTTAAACTTAATGGAAGGGCAAGATTATTAAGAGCATCAAGAAAAGGTTGGAAGAGACTTAAGTCATGAGGCCAAAGAGCAAAGATGTCATCTACATAGCGGAGCCAGAGTGAAGGACGTACATCAATAGTGGGAAGAAGAACAGTCTCGAAGTATTCCATATAAAGATTAGCAAGAACAGGAGATAGAGGAGAGCCCATAGCGACACCAAAGGTTTGAGAATAATATTTACCTTGAAAGGAAAAGGAGTTAGAGTCCACGCAAAGTCGGATAAGATCAAGAAAGACATCAGTAGGTATAGGAGATGAAGTAACCCTTCATTGGCCTTCTCTCCGAGAAAATTAAGGACATCATCCAGAGGGACATTAGTGAAGAGGGACTCGACATCAAGACTAAGCATCTTACAGGTCGGGAGAGAGCGAACACGTTCGATGAAGTCTTGAGAGTGACGAAGGTGGGCAGGAGAAAAGTACCAAGAAAAGGAGTGAGGGTTTTGGCTAGCCAGGACGCAAGAGAATAAGAGACAGAACCTCTAGAAGATATGATGGGACGTAGAGGAATATCAGGTTTGTGAGTTTTGGGAAGGCCATAGAAATAGGGCAGAGAGGGACAGATGACACGAAAACGATGAACAAGGTTAAAGTCAGAAGGGCAGAGGTCGGAGAGAGTCTTAAGTTTCTTGTTGAAAGTTCTCTTGATACGATCAAGAGGGTTGGAAACGAGAGGAGTGTAGGTACGTGAGTCAGAGAGCAAGACATCGGCTTTATGGAGGTAATCCTCATGATCAAGGATAACAACCGAATTACCTTTATCAGAAGAGAGTATGACAATGTTAGCGTTGGATTTAAGGGCAGAAAGGGCAAGTTGATAACGGCGAGGAAGGTGAGGGTTTTTTAGAAAACAGGCTATCAAGAGCAGGAAGGAGAGCGCCACGAAAAGTGGATAAATCAGGAAGATTATTATTACGAGAGCGAGACTGACGAAAAGAGTCAAAAGAGCTAATCATATCAATACCAGCGCGAGGGGCAGGTGAAGTGGCAAAGGAAAGACCAAAACCAAGCAGTTCAAGCTCATGTTGGGAGAGTGTGACAGAAGACAGATTAGTAACACAGTCGGTAAGGGAGAATTTAGACCAAGGACTATCTGAGATGAGACGTTGAAGTTTGTTCTGTAGTTTAGAGGAATGCATTTGTGAATTCAGGCGAGCAGTGTCAAAAGCGACGGTAGTGAGAAGGTTACAGAGATCTTGTGGAAGAGAAGCAAAGAGAGCATGTTGACGCTGACGAGAGTAAAGAAGGCATCTTCAACCTGAGACTTAGTAGAAATAATGAGTTGTTGGAGTAGGAGACGGGCATGATCAGGAAAGGGAGTGCCCAGAGGGTTGGGTTTCAGGAAATGGGAAAAGGAAGGGGCAGAACCTGCTCAGCAAGACAGTCACGTAGAAAGCGAAGCTGATTCTTACGACGCCTGGTGGCAATAAGAGCAGCCTCATAAGAACGAAAGACGGGTTTAAACGAAGGAAGAACATTAAAAAGTTAGAAAGAATAAGACGCTTACCTGCGGGTCCATAAATAACAAAAAGGCACAATACCGTGACTGGAACAATACACACACAACCCGCACATATAAAGAGAGGAGCTTACGACGACGTTTCGGCCAGACTTGGACCATTTACAAAGTCACACTAACACACAGAGACAGAGGAAGGGTATTTATAGGCAGGCAGACAGGGAGGGTACAAGAGAGTGGGAAATGTAGGAGTAGTGGTAGTAGTGGTAGTAGTAAAGGTAGTAGTAAAGGTAGTAGAGTAGACAGTCATATGGGAAGGAGCACTGCTATGAGGCTAGCGGCTCGCAAGGGTACGAGAGGGAAGAAAAGCGAAAAATGAAGGAAAATACAAGGCAAAAGAAAGAACAGAAAGAAAGGAAAACCCAAGGAGAAAAAAAGGAGAAGGGGAAGATAAGACAGGGAAGGAATCAGGTTAAGTCACGGGTGTTCTGAAGTTTAGAGCATTTAACAATGTAATGAGAGAGGAAAGCATCAACAGAGACAAAGCCAGGGCTAAGATTCATACAGGAAAGTTGTGTATAAGGGAGGATTCAACCAGGCGGCGACTATGAAAGTTAGACGTAGGGTAGACAGTTTTACGAAGACCAATCAATGGGATGACTGTTCTCTGACATGACAGAAAAGAGCATTATTAGTGTCGGCAAGCCTAACACTATTTTTTGCTCTGAGTCTGTCAGAAATCGCCAGTTTTCCGAAGTACTGAAGGGACAGGAGGAGCAAGAAATGATAGACACCAGGAGAATTGTGGAGGTAGGAGTATAACTAGATTAGTGCGAAGAGTGTTAGTTTGGAAAGGTAAGTTTGATGTCTAAGGAACGGAGAGAGTTGCTGAGATTAAGAGACCAGAGATGTAGAAGGCAGAGGACTGGAGAGTTCTCAGAGTAGAGGTTTAGAGAAAAGTCGTTTAGCAAGAAAGCAGAGTCTAGAAATGGGAAGGGTAGCCCAGGGGAAAAATTATGAAGGTGATTTTCTTAGAAACTGGGATCACAATGGAGAGCACGGAAAAGGAGATAAGAACCTCTTCTTGACAGGAGGCATGATAGAAGTAATGAATGTACATGCCACTGTGCATAGCTTGGGTACACGAAAAAACCTGTAATGAACGGTGGACATGAACATCCCCTGCCTTCCCTATCTCTGGTTTCTAATCTCAGCACTCTCCGTTCTAGCATCAAACACTTTGCCAAACAAACTCTTCCACTAATTGTTCTCCTCCCTACCTCCACAGATTCTCCTGGTGTCACCATTTCTTGCTCCTCCTGTCTCTTCAGACTTCGAAATGGCGATCCTTTCTGACAGACTCAGAGCACAAATAGTGTTACTCCGATAAAATGCTCTTTTGTCTGTCAGAGATCACAGTCTTTGATGTCTTCTGTAAATGTCTACTACAACTTTCATAGTCGCCCTTAATCTCCATAACACTTTCCTGTATGAATCTAGCCCTGGCTTTGCTCTGTTATCTTTCTTCATACATTGTTAAAGTCAAATTCAAACATGCACTATTCCTTCTTCTTATCTTCCTTCCCTTTTTCTTGGGTTTTCCTTTCTTTCTTTTTTTTTGCTGATTTTCTTCTTTCTTCGCTTATTTTACTTAGTTTTCAGAAACTCCTATGAAAATGCTCTTTCCAAAATCATAATGTTTTACTAGCATTTTGATATTTTAATATTTCATATTTACCACTATAACAACTATTCTATAGAATTTTCATTTATTTTCGAACCTGAACATTAAAAGCTCAGAATTCTAATCTTTTATGCTATTGACGTTTTAGAGCGTATGGTCCAAGCTCTTTAGCTAAATCGCATTCCTCTTTATATATGCATTGTTTATAAGTCAGCAGTTTTGCTTTTTTTAGATTACTCATAGGTATATTTTATCTAAAAAATAGTTTTTCAGAATATCTTTGAAAATGCCTTAAATCGTCAAAAAATGCAATAAAATCAAGTTTTATAGCATTTTTGAATAATTATTAATTATTTACATATTTTTAAAAAATCCCATTAAAAATCTATAACAATCAATATTTTTATAGAATATTTCATATTATTTTCGAAAAATACATGAAACATTAAAAAGCTTAGAAAAATGTTCTAAAATCGTATTTTATTGCATATTTCGACGTTTTAGAGCGGTTTGAGTGCTTTTCTGGCAAAACTCATTTTTAGCTAAAATACTTAGATTTTCACACTTTTAAATAGAATTTCTACTGCAATTGAAGTTTATGGGAAAAGTAAGCAAAATTTTATGATTTTCTTTTAGGAAGCTTACTCATAGGTATATTTTATCTAAAAAATAGTTTTTCAGAAAATCTTTGAAAATGCCTTAAATCGTCAAAAATGCAATAAAATCAAGTTTTATAGCATTTTTGAATATTTATTAATTATTTACATATTTTTAAAAAATCCCATTAAAAATCTATAAAAATCAATATTTTTATAGAATATTTCATATTATTTTCGAAAATACATGAAACATTAAAAAGCTCAGAAAAATGTTCTAAAATCGTATTTTATTGCATATTTCGACGTTTTAGAGCGGTTTGAGTGCTTTTCTGGCAAAACTCATTTTTAGCTAAAATACTTAGATTTTCACACTTTTAAATAGAATTTCTACTGCAATTGAAATTTATGGGAAAAGTAAGCAAAATTTTATGATTTTCTTTTAGGAAGCTTACTCATAGGTATATTTTATCTAAAATAGTTTTCAGAAAATCCTTGAAAATGCCTTAAATCGTCAAAAAATGCAATAAAATCAAGTTTTATAGCATTTTTGAATATTTATAATTATTTACATATTTTTAAAAAATCCCATTAAAAATCTATAAAAATCAATATTTTTATAGAATATTTCATATTATTTTCGAAAAATACATGAAACATTAAAAGCTCAGAAAAATGTTCTAAAATCGTATTTTATTGCATATTTCGACGTTTTAGAGCGTTTGAGTGCTTTTCTGGCAAAACTCATTTTTAGCTAAAATACTTACATTTTCACACTTTTAAATAGAATTTCTACTGCAATTGAAATTTATGGGAAAAGTAAGCAAATTTTATGATTTTCTTTTAGGAAGCTTACTCAAGGTATATTTTTTAAAAATAGTTTTTCGAAAATTTGAAAATAATTCAAAAAATGCAATAAAATCAATTTTATACATTTTTGAATATTTATAATTATTTACATATTTTAAAAAATCCCATTAAAACATAAAATCAATATTTTTATAGAATATTTCTATTATTTTCGAAAATACATGAAACATTAAAAGCTCAGAAAATGCTAAATCTATTTTATTGCATATTTCGAGTTTTAGAGGTTTGAGTGTTTTCTGGCAAAACTCATTTTTAGCTAAAATACTTATTTTCAACTTTTAAATAAATTTCTACTAATTGAAATTTATGGGAAAAAAGCAAATTAATTTTAATTTTAAGTATTTAATATTTTTAAAAATAAATTCAATCTAAAAATGCATAAATCAATTTATAATTTTATATTATAATATTTAATATTTAAAAATCATTAAAAATCTATAAAAATCATATTTTTTAGAATATTATTTATTTTCGAAAATACATGAAAATAAAAACTAAAAATGCTAAAATTTTTTATTGTATTTGACGTTTAGAGTTTGGGCTTTTGGCAAAACTCATTTTAGCTAAATACTTAGATTTTCACACTTTAAATAAATTTCTACTGAATTGAATTTATGGAAAGTAGCAATTTTATGATTTTCTTAGGATTACTGTTTCGAAACTTGAAATGCCTAATTCAAATGCAATAAAATCAAGTTTATAATTTTTAATTTTATTAATATTTACATATTTTAAAAATCCCATTAAAATCTAAAAATCAATATTTTTATAGAATATTTCATATTATTTTCGAAAAAACATGAAACATTAAAAGCTCAGAAAAATGTGCTAAAATCGTATTTTATGCATATTTCGACGTTTTAGAGCGTTTAGTGTTTTGAAACTCATTTTTAGCTAAAATACTTTTCACACTTTTAAATAAATTTACTGCAATTGAAATTTATGAAAAAATTAAAATTTTCTTTTTGGAAGCTTATAAGGTATATTTATCTAAAAATAGTTTTCAGAAAATCTTGAAATTTAAAGTAAATGCAAAATAGAATAAATTAATTTATAATTTTTAATATTTTTTAAATTTAAAAATTAAAAATCAATATTTATAAAATTATTTTTTTAAAATTCATATACAAAAACTAGAAAACATTAAATAATTTAAACGATTTTAATTGGTTTAGGCTTTTGGCAAAATCTTTTTTAAATCATTTTTAATAAAATTCTAGATTAATTTTAAATAAATTTTATGATTTTTGGAAGTAACAATTATATTTTCTTTAGAAAATTAATGCTTATCTAAAATTTAAAATCCTTAAATTTAAATTAAAATAATAAATTAATTATGCATTAAATATTAAAATATTTTTATATTTTAATTATTTAAAATCATAAAAATAAATTTTAAAATTCATATTATTTTAAATACATAAAGATGAAAAGGTTATTTTGCAAACATTTCAGTTTTAGAGGTTTAGCTTTTAAAATATTTTAGCTAAATATTAATTTCAATTTTAAATTTTTACGAATTGAAATTTATGGAAATAAAAATTTTAGATTTTCTTTAGAAATCTAAGGTTATTATCAAAAAATAGTTTTCAGAAAATCTGAAAATCTTAAATTCAAAAATCAATAAAAAATTTATACATAATATTTATAAATATTTCATATTTTTAAAAATCCATTAAAATTAAAAATCAAATTTATAAATATTTCATATTATTTTGAAAATATGAAACATTAAGCTGAAAATAAGTAAAAATTTATTCAATTTGATTTAACGTATGTTTATGGGAAATCATTATAATTTTCTTTTGAACTTTTAATAGTATTTTATTAAATAGAAATATTCAGAAAATCCTTGAAAATGCCTTAATCGTCAAAATGCAATAAAATCAAGTTTTATAGCATTTTGAATATTTATATAATTATTTACATATTTTTAAAAAATCCATTAAAAATCTATAAAAATCAATATTTTATAGAATATTTCATATTATTTTCGAAAAATACATGAAACATTAAAAGCTCAGAAAAATGTGCTAAAATCGTATTTTATTGCATATTTCGACGTTTTAGAGCGTTTGAGTGCTTTTCTGCAAAACTCATTTTTAGCTAAATACTTAGATTTTCACACTTTAAATAATTTCTACTGCAATTGAAATTTATGGGAAAAGTAAGCAAAATTTATGATTTTCTTTGGAAGCTTACTCATAGGTATATTTTATCTAAAATAGTTCAGAAAATCTTGAAAATCCTTAAATTCAAAAATGCAATAAATCAAGTTTTATAGCATTTTGAATTTTATTATTATTTACATATTTTTAAAAATCCATTAAAAATCTATAAAAATCAATATTTTATAGAATATTTATATTATTTTCGAAAAATACATGAAACATTAAAAGCTCAGAAAAATGTGCTAAATCGTATTTTATTGCATATTTCGACGTTTTAGAGCGGTTTGAGTGCTTTTCTGCAACTCATTTTAGCTAAAATACTTAGATTTTCACACTTTAAATAAATTTCTACGCAATTGAAATTTATGGGAAAAAACAAATTTTATGATTTTCTTTTAGGAAGCACTATAGGTATATTTTATCTAAAATAGTTTTCGAAAATCTTGAAATGCCTTAAATCGTCAAAAATGCAATAAAATCAAGTTTTATAGCATTTTGAATATTTATTAAATTATTTACATATTTTTAAAAATCCATTAAAAATCTATAAAAATCAATATTTTTATAGAATATTTCATATTATTTTCGAAAAATACATGAAACATTAAAAAGCTCAGAAAAATGTGCTAAAATCGTATTTTATTGCATATTTCGACGTTTTAGAGCGTTTGAGTGCTTTTCTGGCAAAACTCATATTTAGCTAAAATACTTAGATTTTCACACTTTTAAATAGAATTTCTACTGCAATTGAAATTTATGGGAAAAGTAAGCAAAATTTTATGATTTTCTTTTAGGAAGCTTACTCATAGGTATATTTTATCTAAAAAATAGTTTTTCAGAAAATCCTTGAAAATGCCTTAAATCGTCAAAAATGCAATAAAATCAAGTTTTATAGCATTTTTGAATATTTATAAATTATTTACATATTTTTAAAAAATCCAATTAAAAATTTATAAAAATCAATATTTTATAGAATATTTCATATTTTCGGAAAATACATGAAACATTAAAAAGCTCAGAAAAATGTGCTAAAATCGTATTTTATTGCATATTTCGACGTTTTAGAGCGGTTTGAGTGCTTTTCTGGCAAAACTCATTTTTTAGCTAAAATACTTAGATTTTCACACTTTTAAATAGAATTTCTACTGCAATTGAAATTTATGGGAAAAGTAAGCAAAATTTTATGATTTTCTTTTAGGAAGCTTACTCATAGGTATATTTTATCTAAAAAATAGTTTTTCAGAAAATCCTTGAAAATGCCTTAAATCGTCAAAAATGCAATAAAATCAAGTTTTATAGCATTTTGAATATTTATTAATTATTTACATATTTTTAAAAAAACCCATTAAAAATCTATAAAAATCAATATTTTTATAGAATATTTCATATTATTTTCGAAAAATACATGAAACATTAAAAGCTCAGAAAAATGTGCTAAAATCGTATTTTATTGCATATTTCGACGTTTTAGAGCGGTTTGAGTGCTTTTCTGGCAAAACTCATTTTTAGCTAAAATACTTACATTTTCACACTTTTAAATAGAATTTCTACTGCAATTGAAATTTATGGAAAAGTAAGCAAAATTTTATGATTTTCTTTAGGAAGCTTACTCATAGGTATATTTTATCTAAAAAATAGTTTTTCGAAAATCCTTGAAAATGCCTTAAATCGTCAAAAAATGCAATAAAATCAAGTTTTATAGCATTTTTGAATATTTATTAAATTTTTTACATATTTTTAAAAATCCCATTAAAAATCTATAAAAATCAATATTTTTATAGAATATTTCATATTATTTTCGAAAAATACATGAAACATTAAAAAGCTCAGAAAAAAGTGCTAAAATCGTATTTTATTGCATATTTCGACGTTTTAGAGCGGTTTGAGTGCTTTTCTGGCAAAACTCATTTTTTAGCTAAAATACTTAGATTTTCACACTTTTAAATAGAATTTCTACTGCAATTGAAATTTATGGGAAAAGTAAGCAAAATTTTATGATTTTCTTTTAGGAAGCTTACTCATAGGTATATTTTATCTAAAAATAGTTTTTCAGAAAATCCTTGAAAATGCCTTGAATCGTCAAAAAATGCAATAAAATAACGTTTTATAGCATTTTTGAATATTTATAAATTATTTACATATTTTTAAAAAATCCCATTAAAAATCTATAAAAATCAATATTTTTATAGAATATTTCATATTATTTTCGAAAATACATGAAACATTAAAAAGCTCAGAAAATGTGCTAAAATCGTATTTTATTGCATATTTCGACGTTTTAGAGCGGTTTGAGTGCTTTTCTGGCAAAACTCATTTTTAGCTAAAATACTTAGATTTTCACACTTTTAAATAGAATTTCTACTGCAATTGAAATTTATGGGAAAAGTAAGCAAAATTTTATGATTTTCTTTTAGAAAGCTTACTCATAGTTTTTCAGAAAATCCTTGAAAATGCCTTAAATCGTCAAAAAATGCAATAAAATCAAGTTTTATAGCATTTTTGAATATTTATTAATTATTTACATATTTTTAAAAAATCCCATTAAAAATCTATAAAAATCAATATTTTTATAGAATATTTCATATTATTTTCGAAAAATACATGAAACATTAAAAAGCTCAGAAAA
>WNWK01045369.1:0-14755 GCA_009830355.1 Cherax destructor
CCTTTGAACAAGCCCACTTCTTAAACAGGAACAGTTTCTCATTCCCTAACTCAGTTAAGGTCTGCCCTCCTGAAATTTTTACTTCTGAACCTTTGCCTATATTTCTCAGGTATCATTTGGTATGCAAGCAATACTACCTCCTTTACTTTTTCATAATCAGAAAATTCTCCTTCTTCCAGAGTCTCTACTCTCTGAAAACCTTTGCCTACAAGCTGTGTGCGAACTAGGGTAGCCCATTTCTGTTTGGGCCATCTTTGCTCCTTTGCAGTCTTCTCAAAAAAGGAAAAATATCTGTCTGGGTCATTCTCTGTAAACTTAGGGACAAAATTTGCAGCTTTAGTTAGGTTAAAGTACTGCTCAGGCTCTTGGTCTGAACCTCCTAACCATTTACCTACTCTTTCCTGAGTTTCTAAGAATTTTGTCCTAGCTGCCATCAAAGCTATCTCAAGTTTCATCATCGCTTCCTTATTACCTGGAGGAGGTGATTCCTCCTGTTCACTGTTAACAGACATGTTTACTGATGAATTATTTACCTCCTCACTGAAACCAGAAAATTCTAAAGATTCAGCTTCTGACATATTTACCCTTAAATTCCTGCACAGCATCAATGGACAAGGTCTTTACACAGGTACATTAAAAAAAATAACACAAGTTCTATGGAAAAATCTTCACATGGCACTCTACCATAGCCACAAACAAAATGTGTTACTCAACTTTAATCCCCACTCTGGAGAAAACAACCTGTAAACTAATACATGAACCTTCCACTGACACCACCAAGGTAATTTTTACAAGGTAAATTTTACAAGGTAAATTTATCCTACCAAAACATGTGACTCATAACCCTATCTCATACCAGTACATCTCAAAGAATGTTTTGAGTTATTTTAACAGTCAAATAACTCTCCCGGTCAGGCCCCCATGTTATGTTATTTTCCCTTTTTATTCATCAAGGTTCTACATGTACTAGCATAGGGTATCTACTCAAAAGGTCTTAGGGTAAAAGGAGGACATTATTAGGCTAAAAGATACTTACTCAGGTTTAGCTGCTGCATCTGAAAACTTAATCCTTTTTCATTCCTCTCAAAGGTTATTTAAACCAACATTATAAAAATAGAGCTATATTAAGAAGTATATACATATAATGTACAGGTCTCCACTCCTAAACATATAAACAGCCTTACCCAGAGCACATGGCTCAGCTGCCACCTTCAACTCTCTTTTTCTCAACATTTCTTAACCCTCCAGTGTCTTGATACACTGAAGATCACAGAATGTCATGGTAACATCGATCTACAACCATCCCTATTACCTTTTGGGCTCTCATTCAGCCCTGAAGTCAAGTTATAATCAGCCAACAACAACTCCAGCTCACTCTAGCAGCCATGTTTTCTCAGGAAGGATTGTGGGAAGCCAGCATCTCTCTAAGCTCCTCCCCCAAAAACATAAACGCATCACTTTGCATATCTCCACATGTACTCTCAATATATCTTATGTTATTACAATGAGACATGCAACTATATTTTAATACTTAATTAAATGTGTGCATTATTTATATAACCTATTATATTGAGAAAATCAGTTAAATCAGCCCTTAAGCTTTTAAGGCTGGCCAAGCCTTGTAAACTCTCCTGAGCAGTACTGCTGATTAATTCAATAGAATTAGGCATTCATGTTATTTAATTACAACAATACATGCTGGGTTCCATAGCCCCCATAACAAGTCCATAATACCCCATAACAGTCAGTGTGCGCAGTATAAAAAAAATCCTGCAGCAAGCAGTACATAATGAGAAAAAAAAAACTCCAACCGTTTTTTTTAATTAAAACGCCGTCTTTGAGGTGTATTTTCGTATAGTATTTATGGTTGTATTCTCTTTTTCATGATCTCATTTGATAGAATGGAAAACATATTACAGGAATAGAGATGATTTTGATTAGTTTCATGATGTAAACGATCTTGAAATTGAGCTCAAAATAGCGGAAATGTTCGATTTTTGCCAATGTTCAAAAGTAAACAAATCACACCATGCGTCCAATACACATCAACTGGTGAGTCTAATATTCTTTCACAAGGGCACAGATATTATTTATACAGTTTTTACAATAATGCAATAGTCTGCATAACAATAAATCTTCTATTTTTTGTGTGAATAAAAAGTCAAAATAGAAAGCAAGAGTAATGTAAGAGGGGTCTAAGGACATGACTAATGAACAGATAACATCTTATTTTAGTGCTAGGGATGTCTGCATTGTTTATTCTGGACCCTATTTTGAAATTGACATCTTTTTTATTTTGCATGAAATAGGCGAAATTGCCATGTTCTGACCACTTTATTGGGTAGTTTAAATCGGTAAATTGGTGATTTCTTGTACTCAATCGATAGAACAAATGGAGTTCTAAAGAAATAGCTATGAGTTTGGTCGACTGTCACAATGGAACTAGCCTAAAATAGGGCTCCAAGTCGGCGAAATCGCCGAGGCGTATATATCACTGACATTGCTAACTTTGCGAGAGCGTAATTCCGTAAGTTTTCAATCAAATTTCATACTTTTGGTGTCATTACAATCGGGAAAAGATTCTCTATCATTTCATAAGAAAAAATAATTTATTTTTTTTCCACAACTTTCCGACATAGAATGACAGTTTCAGAATGGGGCCTCCGACAGTCAAAGGGTTAAAGACACAACTTCATCTACACGACCACTTGATATTGGAGTACCACAGGGAAGTGTCCTTGGTCCCCTGCTCTTCCTCGTATACATCAATGATCTTCCCAACGTATCCCAACACCTGAAACCAATTCTGTTTGCTGATGATACGACGTATGTCATCTCCCACCCAAATCTTGCCTCACTCAACACCACTGTTAATGAAGAGCTACTAAAAATATCAACCTGGATGACAGCCAACAAACTTACACTTAACACTGTTTGTTTGATATCTTTATTATGCACCCCATACCCATCCTGTGGGCGGTAGTCAAAAGATTACAGAGGTACATAATGGGTCCAGGGACTGGACCTCAAAGTTTGATAGCTGAGCAAGTTACAAAGGTAATGAACTCAGATGGTCACAATCATGACAAGTTACAAAGGTATTTGCAGATTACAGAGGTATATATAGGGTCCAGAGACTGGGCCCCAAAGTTTTGATAGCTGAACAAGGTACAATGGTAATTAATTCACTAGTTACAAGGTAATGAATCATGTAAGTAAATTTACTTACGTCTGTACATGGTTGCACTCATGAAAAATTATAAAGCAATGAGCAATCTATTAGTCTACACTGACAAAACCTTCTACATTATGTTTGGGAACAGAACAGGAGTTGCACAACTGAACATGATTGACAACACTCCTATTGGTAAACACAATGAGGGCAAATTCCTGGGCCTACACCTGGAGAGCAACCTGAATTTCAGCACCCATATCAACCACATAGCAAAAAAAGTATCCAAAACGGTTGGGATCCTCTCCAAGATATGTTACTATGTACCGCAATCAGCCCTACTAACACTATACTATTCACTCATCTATCCCTACCTCCCCTATGCCATATGTGCTTGGGGATCAACAGCAACAATTCACCTAAAACCAATATTAACTCAACAAAAAGCTGCAGTAAGAATTATCACACAATCTAATCCCAGGCAACACCCCCCCCCCTTCCACTCTTCAAAGACCTAAATTTACTCACTGTCCAGAACATCCACACTTATTACTGTTCAACCTACATGTACAGAACCATAAATTCCAATATTAACCCTGAACTAAAACGCTTTTTTGATAGTTGTGACAGGACCCATAGACACAATACCAGACACAAAAAATCTCTATGACATTCCACGTGTCCGGCTAAATCTATACAAACGTTCAGTGTACATTAAAGGGCCTAAGATCTGAAACTCCCTACCTGAAAACTCCAAAACTGCAGACTCAGCCACCATTTTCCACACTATCATCAAAAAACATCTTATCCCACTAACACACCCCACCATCACCTAAACACATAACACACATCTCCTCCTTATCTGCACCAGCACTGACCCAAAGGACAGTAAACATAAAATCCCGAATATAGCTATTGTCTAATAAATCTGAAACTAGTCTTAAGTTTGCCTGATTTACTCCAATATTGGAGCTTTAATAGAAACTGTGTAACATGCCAAGACAAAACCATTCTTATTACTAATTTTTTTACAATCTAAACATTCTGAACTTTGTACTAATTTGTAATTTGTGATACAATCTAGTTATCCTGAACTAATTCACTATTATAAATCTATTTAATCATTTGAAATTTGTATTCATATGTAATTTGTAATATAGATTAAGAACTAGTATTAAGTCTGCCCAAAATGCCTAGCATGCCCAGACATGCTAGGCATGCTAATGGCCATCTTTGTAATTATAGTTCTTAAATGTAAAACACACATTGTAATTTTTACAGAGAAATAAAGCATCTTGAATCTCTGTTAATCCCTAGGTACCTTGCCCTCTTTCATACATTTATTAAACAAAAATACCAACCACTCCAACACTATATCCCCCCCTGCTTTTAACATTTCTGTCATGATCCCGTCAGTTCCAGCTGCTTTACCCCCTTTCATTCTACGTAATGCCTCACGCACCTCCCCCACACTCACATCCTGCTCTTCTTCACTCCTAAACGATGTTATACCTCCATGGCTAGTGCATGAAATTACCGCCTCCCTTTTTTCATCGACATTTAAAAGTTCCTCAAAATATTCCTGCCATCTACCCAATACCTCCAGCTCCCCATCTACTAACTCCCCTACTCTGTTTTTAACTGACATATCCATTCGTTCCCTAGGCTTTCTTAACTTGTTTATCTCACTCCAATAGTAAATTCTTTCAACACATCGGCCGTTTCCCACCAAAGCGGGGTGGCCCAAAAGGAAAAACGAAAGTTTCTCCTTTTACATTTAGTAATATATACAGGAGAAGGGGTTACTAGCTCCCTGCTCCCGGCATTTTAGTCGCCTCTTACAACACACATGGCTTATGGAGGAAGAATTCTGTTCCATTTTCCCATGGAGATAAGAGGAAATAAGAACAAGAACTAATAAGAAAATAGAAGAAAATCCAGAGGGGTGTTTATATATATACAGTGGTACCTTGAGTTACGATGGTCCCCAAAATCGCCCTTTTATGTAAGTTTATTTTTTTAAATGCTTTTGTAGGTATATTTTTTGGGGTGTAAAAGGACTAGTCTATTTTACATTATTCCTTATGGGGATAAATTCGTTTGGTAATGGCACTTGAACAGCATTCTCGAACGAAAAAATATCGTAACTCGAGGTACCACTGTATATGCTTGTACAGGAATGTGTAGTGTGACCAAAGTGTAAGTAGAAGTAACAAGACATACCTGAAATCCTGCATGTTTATGAGACAGAAAAAAGACACCAGCAATCCTACCATCATGTAAACAATTACAGGCTTTTGCTTTACAGTCACTTGGCAGGACGGTAGTACTTCCCTGGGCGGTTGCTGTCTACCAACCTACTACCTAGACCAATAGTAAATATTTAAAGTATATTATGGGAATATAACATTGTGCATTGTTGAAAGTAGTTTACAGTATGAGAATGCTACAATTGGGTGTAAGGCAGTATGTATTGTTTTGGGCAGGTATTTATACTACCATGTAGTATATTAAATAATGAATGAACTTTGGGCATCTATAAGCTAGGGACAAAAATATTTTAAGGTAAGTATTGTGTGTACTGTATATGCATTTTTTTAACCCTTAAACTTTCCAAACATATACAGTGGACCCCGAGTTACGATCACCTCGGAAATCTACAATTATGTAAGTGTAATATTGTAAGTGCTTTTGTAAGTGTATTTTTGGGGGTCTGAAATGGACTAACCTACTTGACATTATTTCTTAAGGGAGAAATTCGTTTGGTAATGGCACTTGAGCAGCCTTCTTGAATGAATAATGATCGTAACTCGGGGGTCCACTGTATATACGTTCGCTCGTCCAGTGCCCCGAATATTTTGAAAAAAAAAAAAAAATTATATAGCAATAAAGAGCACATTGTTTTAAGTGTTATAGGATAAAAAAAAAATTAGGGTCAGTACTTACCGAGATATGAGGCGGAGAAGTTGGCACTGGATGCTCACCTGACAGCAACAGGAGTCCTGCCGCTTGCAGAATTGTTGCCTATACATGTATACCTTTTTTTCTCTTTTTTTTATTTTATATATTTTTTATATAAGTATAGGTAGTAGGTTGGTAGTCAGCAACCACCCAGGGAGGTACTACCATCCTGCCAAGTGAGTGTAAAACGAAAGCCTGTATTTGTTTTACGTGATGGTAGGATTGCTGGTGTATTTTTCTGTCTCATAAACATGCAAGATTTCAGGTACAGTAGGGCCCGCTTTTCGGCATTTCGCCTTCGGCGTTCCGTTCATACAGCGAGTTCAAATTATGACCAAAACTTTTGTATACAGCGAGTCTTTCAGATACGGCACGCGCCACTCGGTTTGTTTACATTTTCGTGAGAACATCTCTCTATTATGTAATAATCACTCTTGGCACATTAAATGTCCAATTTTACATCAATATAGACATTTTCATTAATCCATCTATGATATTTTCTTCAAAATTATATAAGAAACACGTTACATAGCATATAAACATGCTGTTTATATGGTATGTAGGTGTGTTGCCGGGCGGAGGGAAAACATTAAGTAATACTAATAATAATCACTCTTGGGCACATTAAATGTCTTATTTTACGTTAATATAGACATTTTCATTAATTCATCAATGATATTTTCTTCAAAATTATTTAAAAAACAAGTTACATAGCATATAAGCATGATACATACACCCACAGAATAAAAATTGACATACAGTGGACCCTGGTTAACGAAAAATTCATTGCAGAAGCCTGCTCAAGTGCCATTACCGAACGAATTTACGTCCTTAAGAAATAATGTCATGTAGGTTAGTCTATTTCAGACCCCCAAAACTACACTTCCACAAGAACTTACAAAATTATACTTACATAATTGCACGATTTCCGGGGTATTACGTTTTCTTTAGTCAAACACTGAGGGATAACTGTAGAAAAATATTCCATTCATATTCCTTCACTCTATATACTATAGCTATTCACTACCCTTGTGGGTTTAGCGCTTCTTTTTTATTGATAATAATAATAATACTATCATTAACTCTAAAAATAGTTGTTGCATGAGAATGGGTGTTGCTGTTTGTTTATTTTGTACTAATTTGCACAACTTGTACACAATGTAAGAGTATTTGTATTGTGAGGTAATTATTATTATTTGTGAGGTAATTATTATTATTTTGAGGTAAAAGTTTCACAAACTCTTACAAACGTATGTGAATGAACTAAAAGTGGACACGTATTAATCGCATTCATTTCGCCTGACGAGTGATCGCCCACTACCTGTTCAGTTTGTTTTTTTACCTTGTCTGAACTCCGTATCTCGTTCTCTCTCGTTTACTCTTTCGTTAACTAGTTGGCTCTCATTGACTATAGCGTCTAAGCTTAGTTGTGATAAAAAGAGGATCGTAAGCCCTACTTTAAGTGCCAATTGAAATGATTAAACTCAGTGAACTGACTTTTTTGGGTTTTCCTAGGTACTCTTCTCATATTCTGCTATGTATGATAATCTATGTAACTGCATTTGTGTATACCTGAATAAATTTACTAACAATGTATATGTTGATGCTGAGATAGTATCAAATACAGTTACATATAAACACATATGTGTGAAGAACCCAGATAACCCAAAAGTGTCAGCTAACATTTTTGCTCTGACTTTTTGGTTATCCTAGGTTCTCTACACATGCTGCTATGTATGATGATCTATGTAACTGTATTTGTGTATACCTGAATACCTTCACTTACTTGCTAGGAGCTAATGCTGCTGAGGATTGCAAGTTAAAACCTATGATAATTTATCACTCGAGAATTCTAGGGCCCTAAAGAACTATTTAAAGGTAGCCTCCTGTTTATTATAAATCCAATTCAAAACTTGGATGACTACTGATCTTTTCATAAAATTGGTTCAGACTATTTTAAGCCTTCCTTGAGACTTACTGCAAGGAAAAGAAAATTCCTTTTTAAAGTTTTACTTGTTTTAGACAATACCTGCCACTCACCTCTACACTCAATGTTAATACTTTAAGGTAAGTAATAAGTGTACTCTGTGTGTATCTAACTTTTATTGTGTTTTTAATGCCTAGTGCTATTGCTAACTTAATATAAGTTAGTGTAAAACTTGTTGTCTGGCATTTATATGCTTAGAAGTAGAAAAAAGGATTTCTGCTTTTCGGGGTTCTGCTAAAGGGACTAGCCTGGAACCTAACCTGCCGTATAAGTGGGGCCTACTGTACAGTAGATCGTCATTTGCCTTGGTTGCGTTCCCGAAAATTTTGGTTTGATAATTTTGTGTTATATAATTAAAAGAACTTATGGGAAAAATAGGGTTACGTTCCTGGAAATCCCAAAAGCCAAAACAAGATTTTTTGACCAACAGATCTTACAAAAATAAAGTGAATATGTAATTGTAGTTCATTATTGGGTGTATTATTTTGTTTTTACTGCTTAAGACTACAAATGTAGCAGAAATAATAGTATTTACCTTAAATTGTCTGTGCTGGTGTTTGTGGATGATTGTGAAGAGAGTGGAGAGTTATGCTGTGGCCCTACTAGACTGGGGTGGATAGTGGGGGTTCTGGAACTGAAGTCAATGGTTTACTGGTTCTAACTTTAAGTCATTCAGTAAGTCAGTCAGTCATTCAGTAAGTCAGTCAAGTCATTCCATTAAGCCCAGTCAGTCATTCAGTAAGTAAATTAAGTCATTCAGTAGTCAGTCAAGTCATTCAGTCAGTAAGTCAGTCAAGTCATTAAAATTAAGAAAATTAGTCCAAGTCCATTAAATTAGGTCAAGTCATTCAGTCAGCCCAAGTCATTCGGGTAAAATTCAAGTCATTCAGTCAGTAAGTCAGTCAAGTCATTCAGTCAGTAAGTCAGTCAAGTCTTTCCAGTCAGTAAGTCGGTCAAGTTATTCAGTCAGTAAGTCAGTAAGTCATTAAAGTCGTCTGGAGAAATTCCGGGGTCCGAGCCCGGTCAGTGACCAAGCCTCCTGTTGGACCAGAGCCTGATCAACCAGGCTGTTACTGCTGGCCACGCAGCCCCAACTTACAAACCACAGCCCGGCTGGTCAGGGTACCGCTTTAGGTGCCTGTCCAGTGCCTGCTTGAAGACACCCAGGGTTTGGGGTAATCCCTGATGTATGCGGGGAGGCAGTTGAACAATCTTGGGCCCTGACACTTTTGTGTTGTCCCTAAACGTGTAGTGGCACCCCTGCTTTCATTGGGGGATTTTACACCTCTCCCGAGTCTTTTTTTTGGGAGTGATTTTGTGTGCAAAGTTTGGTACTAAGCCTCGAGAATTTTATTTTATATAATAATACTCTCCTGCCTGTTCTAGAGAGTACGGTTTAGGAACCAGCGTTCCCAGTAGTTGAGGGGGTTTTTTCCCCGCACTTAGGGCGGGGTAAAGGTTCTCTGCACATTTTCAAGGTCAGCAATTTCACCGCCTTGAGTGCCGGGTAGTGTGCAATATTCTAGCCTAGATAGAACAAGCGATCATGTAAAGTGTCAACATGGGCTTGGCATCCCTGGTTTTGAAGGTTCTCATTATCCTTTCCTGTCTTTTTCTGAGCAGATGCAATTACTACAGTGTTATGGTCTGAGGGTGAGATCCCCCGGCATGGTCCCCCGGTCTTTGACATTATTTTTTCTCTCAAATTGTGTGGTTTGGAATTAGTTTTTTTACCCCGGAATGAGTTTTAAAAAGGGAATTTGGTTTATGTCTGCTTGGAGTCTAGCCGTGTGTAATGGACACTGCCCATACAGATTCGGGTGTCATCTCAAAAAAAACACAGCACTGTGGCTTATATCCCTGTCAATATCTGATATGAGGATGAGGAATAGGATGGGAGAAAGGGTACTGTGCCCTGTGGAACGGGAGTTTTTTCACAGAAACTGCCTCAGACTTTACCTGCTACTCTTTGTGTTCTCATGTTGGAAATTATAGATCCATCTCCCCTTTTCCTGTTATTCCTTTATCACGCTTTTTGTGTGCTATTACACCATGGTCACACTTTTAAGGTTTTTTTTAAAATCTGTGAATATAACATCCATTCTGTTTATCTTCTAAAAGCATGGGGCCTTGTCGTAGTGGTCCCGTGGTTGGGACAGACAGGAAAAGGCCTGCTCTAAACCCATGCTGTCCCGGGTTGCAATTGATGGGTATCCAAGATGGGTTGGCGATCCCTTTTAGAACCCTTTTTAAAGATTTTTATGATATGGGGCGTTAGCGCCCCAAATTTGGGGTTGGTTCTTTGCTATTGCTTTACCTTTTTTTGGAGCGGGGCTATGTCTGTTGTTTTTAGTAGCTGGGACGATCCCCGTGTATGCTTCCTCTCCATAAGATTTAAAAGCATGTGATGGGCTTCTTGCAGTTCTTGATGAACACAGAGTTCCATGAGTCTGGGCCTGGAACAGAGTGCATGGGCATGTCATTTATTGCCTTTTGAAGTCATTTGGCATCGTGGTGATGTCAGAAAGGGAAACGTCTGTCAATTCTGTGGGTTTTCTAATTCATTTAGGTTTTCGATTTTCAGTCTGGTTAGTGGCTCGCTAAGAAACTGGGGGTGTACTGGGACTTAAGTAACTCACTCATTTCCTTGCTGTCATCTGTGTAGGACCCATCCCGTTTAAATAGGGGCCCAATACTGGTTGTTCTCGACTTTTGTCATTCAGTCAGTAAGTCAGTCAAGTCGGGCAGTGGTCAAATCAGCCAGTCAGTCGTCAGTCGCTGCACAGTAAGTCAGTCAAGTCGGGCAGTAAGTCAGTCAAGTCCGTCAGTCACAAACTTTTGTTTACTCTTTTATGTGTACAAGTAACACTTCATTACGGCCACTTTGATTGCTTGGCAGATAAAAATATAGTAATTTAAAGATCTAAACACAATTCCCTCTCTCATTCTTCACAAACACAGCTGCTTTGAGCAAGGGCTTTGACGCGAGAAATACATAAATCATGGTGGGGCAGGGGGGTGGGAAGGCGGGGGCCCTGAACCACAACAACAAGGGTGTTGTGGGGGGGTTATTTTTTTCCTTCCCCCAAACTGTAGTAAGTTTATTCGGTATACAATACAGTTGAAGATTATATCATGCAGCATATGTGAGAAACCAGGGTAACCCCCAAATATTCTGTTAGTGGGATGGATTGTGAAGGACCTGCCTAGTATGGGCCAACAGGCCTGCTGCAGTGTTCCTCCTTTCTTATGTTCTTATGTTGTAAGACGTAGAATGAGGGGAGACATGATCGAGGTATACAAGTGGAAAATGGGTATTACCAAGGGGATATAAATAAGGTCTTGAGGATATCTCTCCAGAGAACCACAATAATGGATTCAAGTTAGATAAGTTTAGATTTAGAAAGGATATAGGAAAGTATTGGTTTGGAAATAGGGTAGTTGATGAGTGGAACAGTCTGCCTAGTAGGGTTATTGAAGCTAGGACCTTGGGTAGTTTCAAATTTAGGTTGGATAAATTCATGAGTGAGAGGGGTTGGATTTGAGTGGGACTCGCGCATGAGTGGGTAAAATTGTCAAAGCTTATTTCTTGGGTAGCATTGAAAATTGGGTTGAGCAAATATTCTGTTAGTGGGACGGATTGTGAAGGACCTGCCTAGTATGGGCCAACAGGCCTGCTGCAGTGTTCCTCCTTTCTTATGTTCTTATATATTTAGAGACCCTCCTTTCTCTTTACCCTTCGTGCTCATCTCTGTTTTTCCACTATACCTATTACTGTCTTTGTCATCTAGTGTCACTAGCTTTCCACTATCCACCTTATTCTGCCTATTACTAGTTCTCCTACAACTTATAATATTACTACACTGGGACTTCTCTGTTTTCCCCCCAAAACCCATACCACTAACTATTTCTAGTTTAAAGCCCTAACAGCTCCCTCCACTGCAGTTGCCAGTGCCCCCACCCCAGACCTGGATAAGTGAACCCCATCCATGGCATACATGTCATTTCTGCCATAGAAGAGGTCCCAGTTGTCAATGAATGTTACTGAATTTTCCTTACAGTATTTGTCCAGCCAGCAATTGACACCAATTGCCCTGGACAGCCATTCATTTCCAACTCCTCTCCTTGGCAAAATACCACATATGACAGGGTTCCCATCCTTCTTCCTAATTATGTCTATTGCTGACCTAAACCTGCTAGTCAGGTCCTCACTCCTACGTCTGCCAACATCGTTGCCTCCAGCACTGAGACAGATAATAGGATTGCTCCCATTACCTCTCATGATGTCGTCCAGACGGCTAACAATATCCTCCATCCCAGCCCCAGGAAAGCAAACCCTCTGTCTCCTACTCCTATCATTCAAACAGAAAGCCCTATCCATGTATCTAATCTGGCTGTCCCCAACAATAACAATGTTTTTACCTTCCTTTGTGTCGTTCGTCGTGACGTTCCCAGTAGTCGACTCACATTCATCGGGTAGCACGGAGAAGGCATTCGATGTTTCCACAGCAGTCTCTTTCTTCTTCATCGTTTCTAACTCTCCATTCGTTTTCTTGATCTTCAACTTCGTTCCTTGAAGTCCGGCCACTGCCCAGGTTCCCTTCTTGACCTGAGGACTCACAACAGGAGGACTACTACGAATCCTCTTGTTTTCTTCCGTCAAACATAAGAACATAAGAACATAAGAATGGAGGAACACTGCAGAAGGCCTACTGGCCCATACAGGCAGTCCTTTCAGAACCACCACTACCTAAGAGGTTCACTCCTGTACTCACGACACTAATCAAACCAGCCCCTCCCACTCATATATTTGTCCAATTCTAACGCTTCGTATCTCAAGCTTCCTCCCTCAATTCCTCCTTAAGCTGCTGGTAAAGTTGCTCAATGGACGGCATCTTGGTTCACTTCACAGAGCAAAAGTGGTTCAGTCCACAGAGAACCCTAGACACGTCCTCTCTGAGCTAAGAACAGATCACCTCTGAGCTAAGAACAGATCACCTCTGAGCTAAGAACAGATCACCTCAGCTAAGAACAGATCACCTCTGAGCTAAGAACAGATCACCTCTGAGCTAAGAACAGATCACCTCCATAGCACGCTAATAACAATTTTGTAATTAACTTATCAGATGAAATATTAGATAAAAATACAACTGCTGCTCTTGGTTTCGGTTTAAGTTTTGCAACTTCAAAAAAACTTAATAATGTTGAAATTGCAAAAGCCTTTTGTAATTTAGAAAAATCCTCATGTCAAGGAGTCTATTTGGTAAAAGAGATTTAGGCAAAACTTGTTCATTCAAACAATCTTTTAGAAAATTAAGTCGAATTTTAAGCTTATGTGATTTGATCAGCGCAGAAGAAAAATGGGAAACAAAAGAAATATGATTAGGAAAGCTAACCGAGAACATTATGAAGAGTCGTGTGGTATCCATTGATGCAAAAAGATCACAGTAAACAGGTGATATCAAAATATGCAAGACAACCACTATGAAAAAATAGAGGAATTCCAAGCGCTTTCGTGACTACTCACATTATCAAGGAACTATAAAAGGAAACATGACAAGCAGGCTTATAAAGGGGCAAGACTACACCTCACAGTCACATCACACTAACAATGACCACACCTCACAGTAGCGTAACAACGCACGACTCTGTGAAGAGGAACATAAGAAAGGACCTGAAACTATTCCCAAGAATTAAGATTAGTCCAATTTATCATTAAATTGTTCCCAAATTGTATTAATTTTAAATTAATCCAATTTATATAAACCAAAAGAAATATTCATATTATTTTCAAAACTACTTTTTATGAAACATGATTCTATTATATTCCTTTCAACCATGGACTTGCTTGATACAACCTTCTGGACTTGAAGACCCACATGGATACCCAGCTGACCGAATATTTTTCTAACCAAGAAGATAAAACTGAGCAAGATAAGTTATCTAACGCGGTAATAATTAGCAGTGCACTCTTTCCAAGTGGCATAAACCATACCAACTGCAAAGATGCTGCTCTTCACACCATAAAAGACCACTTAAATGTAATAGTGCCAGCATCAGAGGTAACAGAATCACGATTACTTGGCACTCAGGGTAGAAAAGAGAGTGTTATAAGAACATAAGAACATAAGAAAGGAGGAACACTGCAGCAGGCCTGTTGGCCCATACTAGGCAGGTCCTTCACAATCCGTCCCACTAACAGAATATTTGCTCAACCCAATTTTCAATGCTACCCAAGAAATAAGCTTTGACAATTCTACCCACTCATGCACGAGTCCCACTCAAATCCAACCCCTCTCACTCATGAATTTATCCAACCTAAATTTGAAACTACCCAAGGTCCTAGCTTCAATAACCCTACTAGGCAGACTGTTCCACTCATCAACTACCCTATTTCCAAACCAATACTTTCCTATATCCTTTCTAAATCTAAACTTATCTAACTTGAATCCATTATTTGGGGGTTTTCTTGGAGATATCCTCAAGACCTTATTTTTCCCTTTGTTAATACCCCTTTTATTGTATACCCCGATCATGTTCCCCCATTTACTCTTTCAAGTGAATGTAATTTTAGGGTCTTCAATCTTTTTTTAAGGAAGATTTCTAAAGCTATGTATTAATTTAGTTTCCAATTT
>WNWK01045370.1:0-14755 GCA_009830355.1 Cherax destructor
CTCCACCTGACCCAGCATTCTCCACCTGACTGTACCCTATATATATCTCCATGTTGCTCATTTTCCAGGTAGATCTGTCTGACTCGATAAAGCCCACTGCGTGGGCGAAACGTTGTCAATAAAGGATCACATTATACTGCTTATGTGTTTTTTTTTTTTCATTGTGTCGGTATTTTATACCATTTATTTCCACTTGTACACCTCGATGATATCTCCCTCATTCTACGTCTCTCCAGTGAGTGGAGATTCAACGCTCTAAGTCTATCTTCATACGGGAGATTTCTTATACTGTAAATCATTTTAGTCATTCTTCTTTATGTTCTCCAATGAATCTATATCTATCCTGTAGTAAGGAGACCAAAACTGAGCTGCATAATCCAAATGAGGTCTCACTAGTGATGTATAGAGCTGTAAAATAACTTTTGGACTTCTGTTGCTTATACTTCTTGAAATAAATCCTAGTAATCTGTTAGCCTTATTGCACACTTAGGCATTGTTGTCTTGGCTTTAGATTCCTGCTTACCATGACTCCCAAGTTCATTGGTATCCTCCTCAGAATGAATTATACGGCCTATTTTTGTATCATCAGCAAATTTACTCATGTCACTTGCAATTCCTTCATCAAGGTCATTTATGTAAATTATGAACAACAATGGGCCTAAAACTGATCCTTGTGGAACGCCACTAGTGACTAATCTCCATTCAGATTTGACCCCATTAATGGAAACTCTCTGCTTTCTATTGGTAAGCCATGCCTCTATCCATGCTAGAACTTTACCTCCTATACCATGAGCTGCCACCTTTCTTAAGAGTCTCTTGTGAGGTACTCTATCGAAGGCCTTACTGAAATCCAAGTAAACTATATCCTATTCTTTATCACTGTCTACTGCCTCAAATGTTTTATTGAAAACGTCAGTAAATTTGTCAGGCAAGAACGACCTCTCGTAAACCCATGCTGAGATTCATTAATCAAATTATGGTCTTCAAGGTGACTTCTGATAATATCAGCTATAATTGATTCTAATAATTTACCTACTATAGACGTGAGGCTTATTGGACGGTAATTTGATGGAATGGACTTATCCCTGATTTGAATATAGGAACTAATTTGATGGAATGGACTTATCCCTGATTTGAATATATTATCATCAACTACCCTATTTCCAAACCAATATTTTCCTATATCCTTTCTAAATCTAAACTTACCCAATTTGAATCCATTATTGCGGGTTCTCTCTTGGAAGATATCCTCAAGACCTTATTTATATCCCCCTTATTAATACCCATCTTCCACTTATATACCTCGATCGTGTCTCCCCTCATTCTTCGTCTTACAAGTGAATGTAATTTAAGGGTCTTCAATCACTTGAATATATTATAAACAACTATGTTGTTTATAGTATATATAAATGACCTTGACGAGGGAATTACTAGTGATATGAGCAAATTCGCGGATGACACGAAGATAGGTAGGATAATCGATTCAGACGTAGAAGTCACGGAACTTCAGGAGGATTTGAACAAACTCAATTCCTGGTCAGATAAATGGCAGATGCAGTTCAATGTACATAAGAACATAAGAACATAAGAAGGAGGAACACTGCAGCAGGCCTGTTGGCCCATACTAGCGGTCCTTCACAATCCGTCCAACTAACAGAATATTTGCTCAACCCAATTTTCAATGCTACCCAAGAAATAAGCTTTGACAATTCTACCCACTCATGCGCGAGTCCCACTCAAATCCAACCCCTCTCACTCATGAATTTATCCAACCTAAATTTGAAACTACCCAAGGTCCTAGCTTCAATAACCCTACTAGGCAGACTGTTCCACTCATCAACTACCCTATTTCCAAACCAATACTTTCCTATATCCTTTCTAAATCTAAACTTATCTAACTTGAATCCATTATTGCGGGTTCTCTCTTGGAGAGATATCCTCAAGACCTTATTTATATCCCTTTGTTAATACCCATTTTCCACTTGTATACCTCGATCATGTCTCCCCTCATTCTACGTCTTACAAGTGAATATAATTTTAGGGTCTTCAATCTTTCTTCGTAAGGCAGATTTCTAATGCTATGTATTAATTTAGTCATTCTACGCTGAATGTTTTCTAACGAATTTATGTCCATTCTGTAATATGGAGACCAGAACTGAGCTGCGTAATCTAGGTGAGGCCTTACTAATGATGTATAAAGCTGTAATATAACCTCTGGACTTCTGTTGCTAACACTTCTTGATATAAATCCCAGTAATCTATTTGCCTTATTACGTACGCTTAGGCATTGCTGTCTTGGTTTAAGGTTGCTGCTACCATCACCCCCAAGTCCTCGCAATCTGTATGGCTAAGTTCTACGTTATTTAACTTATAAGTGCTTGTGTTATGGACACTCCCGAGCTTCAGAACCTTGCATTTATCTACATTGAACTGCATCTGCCACTTTTCTGACCACGAATTAAGTTTGTCTAAATCTTCCTGAAGTTCTATGACATCTATGTTTGAATCAATTATCCTACCTATCTTCGTGTCGTCGGCGAATTTGCTCATATCACTAGTAATTCCCTCATCAAGGTCATTGATATATATTATAAATAACAATGGGCCTAAGACTGATCCTGTGGAACACCACTTGTTACAAGTCCCCATTCGGATTTAACCCCATTTATGCACACTCTCTGCTTCCTATTGGTGAGCCATGACTCGATCCATGACAGCACTTTTCCCCAATGCCATGAGCTGCCACTTTCTTTAACAGTCTCTGGTGCGGTACTCTATCAAAAGCCTTACTAAAGTCTAAATAAACAATATCGAATTCTTTATCGTGATCAACAGCCTCAAAAGCTTTACTGAAGAAGGTTAATAAATTAGATAGGCAGGAACGGCCCCTCGTGAATCCATGCTGGGTATCATTAATCAAATTATGGTTATCTAGATGGCTTCTAATAATATCAGCTATAATTGACTCTAGTAATTTGCCTACAATTGAGGTCAGGCTTATTGGGCGGTAGTTTGACGGTAGTGACTTGTCCCCTGCTTTAAAAATAGGAATTACATTAGCCATCTTCCACATATCAGACACTACACCTGTTTGAAGAGATAAATTAAAAATGTTAGATATTGGTTCACAGAGTTCCATTTTGCATTCCTTAAGAACCCTTGCAAAAAGCTCATCAGGACCCGGCGATTTATTTTGTTTCAGTCGGTCCAGCTGTTTCATAATCATTTCGCTAGTGATTGTGATATTACATAATTTATCTTCTTCTGGGCCTCTGTAAAAATTAATTACTGGGATATTATTAATGTCTTCCTGTGTGAAAACCGAGAGAAAATAATTATTAAAAATAGAGCACATATCATTCTCCTTGTCAGTAAGATGCCCAAAGGAAATAAATGGTATAAAATACCGACACAATGGAAAAATAAACACATAAGCAGTATAATGTGATCCTTTATTGACAACGTTTCGCCCACGCAGTGGGCTTTATCGAGTCACAGACAGATCTGTCTCGATAAAGCCCTGCGTGGGCAAAGCTGTCAATAAGGATCAATTACTGCTTATGTGTTTATTTTCAAGATCAAAGTTATTTTTAAGGGACCTATCTTATCCTAACTTTTGTTCTATAAACCTGGAAAAAACTTTTGGGTTAGTTTTGAATCCCTAGCAACTGTAATTTCATAGTCCCGTTTAGCTTTTCTTATTCCCTTTTTAACGTCCCTCTTAATGTCAGTATACTGATTTATAAGATGACCCTCACCTCTTTTTATGCGCCTATAAATTCCTTTCTTCTGCCCTAAAAGATATTTGAGCCTATTATTCATCCATTTTGGGTCATTTCTACTTGATCTAATTTCTTTATACGGGATAAATGTTCTTTGGGCAGCCTGTATAGTGTTAAGAAAACTGTCATATTGATACCTCTCTTCTTCACCCCAGTCCACAGTTGATAAGTGTTCTTTAAGTCCATTATAATCTGCTAAGCGAAAATCTGGGACCATTACTGTAGGCAAATTACTAGAGTCAATTATAGCTGATATTATTAGAAGCCATCTAGATAACCATAATTTGATTAATGATACCCAGCATGGATTCACGAGGGGCCGTTCCTGCCTATCTAATTTATTAACCTTCTTCAGTAAAGCTTTTGAGGCTGTTGATCACGATAAAGAATTCGATATTGTTTATTTAGACTTTAGTAAGGCTTTTGATAGAGTACCGCACCAGAGACTGTTAAAGAAAGTGGCAGCTCATGGCATTGGGGGAAAAGTGCTGTCATGGATCGAGTCATGGCTCACCAATAGGAAGCAGAGAGTGTGCATAAATGGGGTTAAATCCGAATGGGGACTTGTAACAAGTGGTGTTCCACAGGGATCAGTCTTAGGCCCATTGTTATTTATAATATATATCAATGACCTTGATGAGGGAATTACTAGTGATATGAGCAAATTCGCCGACGACACGAAGATAGGTAGGATAATTGATTCAAACATAGATGTCATAGAACTTCAGGAAGATTTAGACAAACTTAATTCGTGGTCAGAAAAGTGGCAGATGCAGTTCAATGTAGATAAATGCAAGGTTCTGAAGCTCGGGAGTGTCCATAACACAAGCACTTATAAGTTAAATAACGTAGAACTTAGCCATACAGATTGCGAGGACTTGGGGGTGATGGTAAGCAGCAACCTTAAACCAAGACAGCAATGCCTAAGCGTACGTAATAAGGCAAATAGATTACTGGGATTTATATCAAGAAGTGTTAGCAACAGAAGTCCAGAGGTTATATTACAGCTTTATACATCATTAGTAAGGCCTCACCTAGATTACGCAGCTCAGTTCTGGTCTCCATATTACAGAATGGACATAAATTCGTTAGAAAACATTCAGCGTAGAATGACTAAATTAATACATAGCATTAGAAATCTTCCTTACGAAGAAAGATTGAAGACCTAAAATTACATTCACTTGTAAGACGTAGAATGAGGGAGACATGATCGAGGTATACAAGTGGAAAATGGGTATTAACAAAGGGGATATAAATAAGGTCTTGAGGATATCTCTCCAAGAGAGAACCCGCAATAATGGATTCAAGTTAGATAAGTTTAGATTTAGAAAGGATATAGGAAAGTATTGGTTTGGAAATAGGGTAGTTGATGAGTGGAACAGTCTGCCTAGTAGGGTTATTGAAGCTAGGACCTTGGGTAGTTTCAAATTTAGGTTGGATAAATTCATGAGTGAGAGGGGTTGGATTTGAGTGGGACTCGCGCATGAGTGGGTAGAATTGTCAAAGCTTATTTCTTGGGTAGCTTTGAAAATTGGGTTGAGCAAATATTCTGTTAGTGGGATGGATTGTGAAGGACCTGCCTAGTATGGGCCAACAGGCCTGCTGCAGTGTTCCTCCTTTATTATGTTCTTATGTTCTTATGTTCTTACTGAATTATCCCTACTATCATACATCCATTCAATGCTAAAGGTAATTGACTTGTGGTCGCTTGAGCCGAGTTCCTCTGTAATTTCTAAATTATTAACAAGGGTTTCCTTGCTTGCCAGAACCAAGTCAAGTAGGTTATTTCCCCTTGTAGGTTCTGTTACAAACTGCTTCAAAAAGCAATCCTGAACTACTTCTAAAAAGTCGTTAGATTCTAAATTCCCTGTCATGAAATTCCAATCAATCTGACTAAAGTTAAAGTCCCCTAGAATTACTACGTTATCGTGTCTTGTGGCCTTAACAATTTCCTCCCAAAGTAGTCTCCCTTGTTCCCAATCTAAGTTTGGAGGACGGTAAATCACGCCTAAAATCAATTTTTCACACCCCTCTGAAAATTCTATCCAGACAGACTCTGTATAAGAACATAAGAATGGAGGAACACTGCAGAAGGCCTACTGGCCCATACAAGGCAGGTCCTTATCAAAACCACCACTACCTAAAAATTTATTCCCGTACTCACGACACAAATCAAACCCAGCCCCTCCCACTCATATATTTGTCCAATCTCTTTTTAAAGCCACCCAAGGTCCTAGCCTCTATCACAGTACTCGGAAGATTGTTCCACGCATCTACAACTCTGTTCGAAAACCAGTACTTGCCTATGTCCTTTCTAAATCTAAATTTATCCAATTTAAATCCGTTATTTCTCGTTCTTACTTGGTTCGATATCCTCAGTATTTTATTAATATCTCCTTTGTTTATGCCCATCATCCACTTGTACACCTCGATGATATCTCCCTCATTCTACGTCTCTCCAGAGAGTGGAGATTCAACGCTCTAAGTCTATCTTCATACGGGAGATTTCTTATACTGTAAATCATTTTAGTCATTCTTCTTTGTATGTTCTCCAATGAATCTATATCCATCCTGTAGTAAGGAGACCAAAACTGAGCTGCATAATCCAAATGAGGTCTCACTAGTGATGTATAGAGCTGTAAAATAACTTTTGGACTTCTGTTGCTTATACTTCTTGAAATAAATCCTAGTAATCTGTTAGCCTTATTGCGCACACTTAGGCACTGTTGTCTTGGCTTTAGATTTCTGCTTACCATGACTACCAAGTCTTTTTCACATTCTGTATGATCAAGCTCAACTTCACCTAGTTTATAAATTCGAGGGATATTTTCATTACCAACGACAAGCACCTTACACTTGTCCACATTGAACTTCATCTGCCACTTTTCAGACCAAGACATTAATTTATCCAAATCCTCCTGGAGTTCACTGTTATCCTCCTCAGAATGAATTATACGGCCTATTTTGTATCATCAGCAAATTTACTCATGTCACTTGCAATTCCTTCATCAAGGTCATTAATGTAAATTATGAACAACAATGGGCCCAAAACTGATCCTTGTGGAACGCCACTAGTGACTAATCCCCATTCAGATTTGACCCCATTAATGGAAACTCTCTGCTTTCTATTGGTAAGCCATGCCTCTATCCATGCTAGAACTTTACCTCCTATACCATGAGCTGCCACCTTTCTTAAGAGTCTCTTGTGAGGTACTCTATCGAAGGCCTTACTGAAATCCAAGTAAACTATATCATATTCTTTATCACTGTCTACTGCCTCAAATGTTTTATTGAAAAACGTCAGTAAATTTGTCAGGCAGGAACGACCTCTCGTAAACCCATGCTGAGATTCATTAATCAAATTATGTTCTTCAAGGTGACTTCTGATAATATCAGCTATAAATTAATGTCTTGGTCTGAAAAGTGGCAGATGAAGTTCAATGTGGACAAGTGTAAGGTGCTTGTCGTTGGTAATGAAAATATCCCTCGAATTTATAAACTAGGTGAAGTTGAGCTTGATCATACAGAATGTGAAAAAGACTTGGTAGTCATGGTAAGCAGAAATCTAAAGCCAAGACAACAGTGCCTAAGTGTGCGCAATAAGGCTAACAGATTACTAGGATTTATTTCAAGAAGTATAAGCAACAGAAGTCCAAAAGTTATTTTATTAGGGGAGAAAAGAGGAATTTATAGGCGCATCAAAAGAGGAGATGTTAACCTTATTGACCAATATGTTCAGTTGAAAAGAGAAGTAAAAAAGGGGATTAGAAAGGCTAAACGTGACTATGAGATTAAGGTTGCTAATGAATCAAAGACTAATCCAAAAGGGTTCTTTCAAGTGTACAGGACGAAGGTGAGGGAAAAGGTAGGACCTCTGAAAATTGGGAATGGACAGCTGACGGATAACGAACTGGAAATGTGTTCTCTATTTAATGACTATTTTTTGTCAGTCTTTACACAAGAAGACGTAAATGAGATTCCAGAAATTAACAATTATTCAGTTCCTGAAGAATTCAAATTAACTAATATTACTGTCACGAGGGATATGGTTATCAAACAGATAGATAAACTGAAGCAAAATAAGTCCCCAGGACCCGACGAGTTGTTTTCCAGGGTACTTAAAGAATGCAAGATGGAACTTAGTCAGCCATTAACGAATGTGTTTAACACGTCCATCCTAACTGGTGTTGTGCCAGAGATGTGGAAGATAGCTAATGTAGTTCCTATATTCAAATCAGGGGATAAGTCCAGTCCATCAAATTACCGTCCAATAAGCCTCACGTCTATAGTAGGCAAATTATTAGAATCAATTATAGCTGATATTATCAGAAGTCACCTTGAAGAACATAATTTGATTAATGAATCTCAGCATGGGTTTACGAGAGGTCGTTCCTGCCTGACAAATTTACTGACGTTTTTCAATAAAACATTTGAGGCAGTAGACAGTGATAAAGAATATGATATAGTTTACTTGGATTTCAGTAAGGCCTTCGATAGAGTACCTCATAAGAGACTCTTAAGAAAGGTGGCAGCTCATGGTATAGGAGGTAAAGTTCTAGCTTGGATAGAGGCATGGCTTACCAATAGAAAGCAGAGAGTTTCCATTAATGGGGTCAAATCTGAATGGGGATTTGTCACCAGTGGCGTTCCACAAGGATCAGTTTTGGGCCCATTGTTGTTCATAATTTACATAAATGACCTTGATGAAGGAATTGCAAGTGACATGAGTAAATTTGCTGATGATACAAAAATAGGCCGTATAATTCATTCTGAGGAGGATACCAATGAACTCCAGGAGGATTTGGATAAATTAATGTCTTGGTCTGAAAAGTGGCAGATGAAGTTCAATGTGGATAAGTGTAAGGTGCTAGTCGTTGGTAATGAAAATATCCCTCGAATTTATAAACTAGGTGAAGTTGAGCTTGATCATACAGAATGTGAAAAGACTTGGGAGTCATGGTAAGCAGAAATCTAAAGCCAAGACAACAGTGCCTAAGTGTGCAATAAGGCTAACAGATTACTAGGATTTATTTCAAGAAGTATAAGCAACAGAAGTCCAAAGTTATTTTACAGCTCTATACATCACTAGTGAGACCTCATTTGGATTATGCAGCTCAGTTTTGGTCTCCTTACTACAGGATGGATATAGATTCATTGGAGAACATACAAAGAAGAATGACTAAAATGATTTACAGTATAAGAAATCTCCCGTATGAAGATAGACTTAGAGCATTGAATCTCCACTCTCTGGAGAGACGTAGAATGAGGGGAGATATCATCGAGGTGTACAAGTGGATGATGGGCATAAACAAAGGAGATATTAATAAAATACTGAGGATATCGAACCAAGTAAGAACCAGAAATAACGGATTTAAATTAGATAAATTTAGATTTAGAAAGGACATAGGCAAGTACTGGTTTTCGAACAGAGTTGTAGATGCGTGGAACAATCTTCCGAGTAGGGTGATAGAGGCTAGGACCTTGGGTGGCTTTAAAAAGAGATTGGACAAATATATGAGTGGGAGGGACTGGGTTTGATTAGTGTCGTGAGTACAGGAGTAAATTCTTAGGTAGTGGTGGTTTTGATAAGGACCTGCCTTGTATGGGCCAGTAGGCCTTCTGCAGTGTTCCTCCATTCTTATGTTCTTATGTTCTTATAATTGATTCTAATAATTTGCCTACTATAGACGTGAGGCTTATTGGACGGTAATTTGATGGAATGGACTTATCCCCTGATTTGAATATAGGAACTACATTAGCTATCTTCCACATCTCTGGCACAACACCAGTTAGGATGGACGTATTAAACACATTCGTTAATAGCTGACTAAGTTCCATTTTGCATTCTTTAAGTACCCTGAATGTATGTGTTAATTCAGACTTTATACCCGTTTTTATGCAACAATTTAAATGATCACGGACATAGAGTGCCACCCCACCCCCTTTCCCGATACTTCTGTCTACTTGGAACAATTTAAAACCCTGAATGTGACATTCGGCAGGCAAGTCCCGATTTTTCATATTAAACCATGTCTCAGTTATTGCAAAAACATCAATATTACCCGTACTTGCAACTAATCTCAACTCGTCCATCTTATTCCTAGCACTACGACTATTGGTGTAATATATATTTAGAGACCCTCCTTTCTCTTTACCCTTCCTGCTCATCTCTGTTTTTCCACTATACCTATTACTGTCCTTGTCATCTAGTGTCACTAGCTTTCCACTATCCACCTTATTCTGCCTATTACTAGTTCTCCTACAACTTATAATATTACTACACTGGGACTTCTCTGTAGATAAATGCAAAGTTCTAAAGCTCGGGAATGTTCATAACATAAGAACATAAGAATGGAGGAACACTGCAGAAGGCCTACTGGCCCATACAAGGCAGGTCCTTATCAAAACCACCACTACCTAAAAATTTACTCCTGTACTCACGACACTAATCAAACCCAGCCCCTCCCACTCATATATTTGTCCAAACTCTTTTTAAAGCCACCCAAGGTCCTAGCCTCTATCACCCTACTCGGAAGATTGTTCCACGCATCTACAACTCTGTTCGAAAACCAGTACTTGCCTATGTCCTTTTTAAATCTAAATTTATCCAATTTAAATCCGTTATTTCTCGTTCTTACTTGGTTCGATATCCTCAGTATTTTATTAATATCTCCTTTGTTTATGCCCATCATCCACTTGTACACCTCGATGATATCTCCTCATTCTACGTCTCTCCAGAGAGTGGAGATTCAATGCTCTAAGTCTATCTTCATACGGGAGATTTCTTATACTGTAAATCATTTTAGTCATTCTTCTTGTATGTTCTCCAATGAATCTATATCCATCCTGTAGTAAGGAGACCAAAACTGAGCTGCATAATCCAAATGAGGTCTCACTAGTGATGTATAGAGCTGTAAAATAACTTTTGGACTTCTGTTGCTTATACTTCTTGAAATAAATCCTAGTAATCTGTTAGCCTTATTGCGCACACTTAGGCACTGTTGTCTTGGCTTTAGATTTCTGCTTACCATGACTCCCAAGTCTTTTTCACATTCTGTATGATCAAGCTCAACTTCACCTAGTTTATAAATTCGAGGGATATTTTCATTACCAACGACTAGCACCTTACACTTGTCCACATTGAACTTCATCTGCCACTTTTCAGACCAAGACAATAATTTATCCAAATCCTCCTGGAGTTCACTGGTATCCTCCTCAGAATGGATTATACGGCCTATTTTTGTATCATCAGCAAATTTACTCATGTCACTTGCAATTCCTTCATCAAGGTCATTTATGTAAATTATGAACAACAATGGGCCCAAAACTGATCCTTGTGGAACGCCACTAGTGACAAATCCCCATTCAGATTTGACCCCATTAATGGAAACTCTCTGCTTTCTATTGGTAAGCCATGCCTCTATCCATGCTAGAACTTTACCTCCTATACCATGAGCTGCCACCTTTCTTAAGAGTCTCTTGTGAGGTACTCTATCGAAGGCCTTACTGAAATCCAAGTAAACTATATCATATTCTTTATCACTGTCCACTGCCTCAAATGTTTTATTGAAAACGTCAGTAAATTTGTCAGGCAGGAACGACCTCTCGTAAACCCATGCTGAGATTCATTAATCAAATTATGTTCTTCAAGGTGACTTCTGATAATATCAGCTATAATTGATTCTAATAATTTGCCTACTATAGACGTGAGGCTTATTGACGGTAATTTGATGGAATGGACTTATCCCCTGATTTGAATATAGGAACTACATTAGCTATCTTCCACATCTCTGGCACAACACCAGTTAGGATGGACGTATTAAACACATTCGTTAATGGCTGACTAAGTTCCATTTTGCATTCTTTAAGTACCCTGAAAACAACTCGTCGGGTCCCGGGGACTTATTTTGCTTCAGTTTATCTATCTGTTTGATAACCATATCCCTCGTGACAGTAATATTAGTTAATTTGAATTCTTCAGGAACTGAATAATTGTTAATTTCTGGAATCTCATTTACGTCTTCTTTTGTAAAGACTGACAAAAATAGTCATTAAATAGAGAACACATTTCCAGTTCGTTATCCGTCAGCTGTCCATTCCCAATTTTCAGAGGTCCTACCTTTTCCCCCACCTTCGTCCTGTACACTTGAAAGAACCCTTTTGGATTAGTCTTTGATTCATTAGCAACCTTAATCTCATAGTCACGTTTAGCCTTTCTAATCCCCTTTTACTTCTCTTTTCAACTGAACATATTGGTCAATAAGGTTAACATCTCCTCTTTTGATGCGCCTATAAATTCCTCTTTTCTCCTTAATAGATGTTTTAGCCTCCTGTTAATCCATTTGGGATCGTTATTATTTGACCTAAATTCTCTCTGGGGAATAAACATACTCTGTGCACGTTGAACATTATTAAGAAAAAAATCATAAACGCAGATCCCATCGTAATCGTTAGCTAGATTACCCCAGTCGAGATTAGACAGGTGTTCCCTAAGTCTAATATAATCGGCAGAACGAAAATCAGGAACTTTTACCGTGTTATCCCTATTCTCGTACTCCCATGTAATATTAAAAGTAGCACCTACCAGCTTAATAATGTTGAACTCAGCCGTACAGAATGCAAAAAGGATTTGGGGGTTATGGTAAGCAGCAACCTTAAACAAAGTCAGCAATGTAATAATATTGGTAGAATTACAATTTGTGTCCTTTGATCCATTTGTGTCCTTTTACTTAAAGTCAGCAATGCCTAAGCGTAAGAAATAAAGCAAATAGATTACTGGGATTTATATCAAGAAGTGTAAGCAACAGAAGTCCAGCGGTTATATTACAGCTTTATACATCATTAGTAAGGCCTCACCTAGATTACGCAGCTCAGTTCTGGTCTCCATTTTACAGAATGGATATAAATTCGTTAGAAAACATTCAGCGACGAATGACAAAGTTAATTCATAGCATTAGAAATCTTCCGTATGAAGAAAGATTGAAGACCCAAATTACATTCACTTGTAAGACGAAGAATGAGGGAGACATGATCGAGGTATATAAGTGGAAGATGGGATATTAAGGGATATAAATAAGGTCTTTAGGATATCTCTCCAAGAGAGACTCGCAATAATGGATTCAAATTGGATAAGTTTAGATTTAGAAAGGATATAGGAAAATATTGGTTTGGAAATAGGGTAGTTGATGAGTGGAACAGTCTGCCTAGTATTATTATTATAATCAAATAGAAGCGCTAAACCACAGGGGTCATACAGCGCAGTCTGCCTAGTAGGTTTGAAGCTAGACTGGTAGTTCAAATTAGGTTGGATAAATACATGAGTGAGAGGATTTGAGGTGGACTCGCACTTGAGTTAATAGAATCTTTAAAAGCATATTTCTTGGATAGAATTGAAAATTAGGTTGGGCAATTATTCTGTTAGTGGGATGGATTGTGAAGGACCTGCCTAGTATGGGCCAACAGGCTTGCTGCAGTGTTCCTCCATTCTTATGTTCTTATAAATTCATGAGTGAGAGGGGTTGGATTTGAGTGGGACTCACACATGAGTAAATAGAATTATAAGAACATAAGAACATAAGAAAGGAGGAACACTGCAGCAGGCCTGTTGGCCCATACTAGGCAGGTCCTTCACAATCCGTCCCACTAACAGAATATTTGCTCAACCCAATTTTCAATGCTACCCAAGAAATAAGCTTTGACAATTCTACCCACTCATGCCGAGTCCCACTCAAATCCAACCCCTCTCACTCATAAGAACATAAGAACATGAAAGGAGGAACACTGCAGCAGGCCTGTTGGCCCATACTAGGCAGGTCCTTCACAATCCGTCCCACTAACAGAATATTTGCTCAACCCAATTTTCAATGCTACCCAAGAAATAAGCTTTGACAATTCTTCCCACTCATGCGCGAGTCCCACTCAAATCCAACCCCTCTCACTCATGAATTTATCCAACCTAAATTTGAAACTACCCAAGGTCCTAGCTTCAATAACCCTACTAGGCAGACTGTTCCACTCATCAACTACCCTATTTCCAAACCAATACTTTCCTATATCCTTTCTAAATCTAAACTTATCTAACTTGAATCCATTATTGCGGGTTCTCTCTTGGAGAGATATCCTCAAGACCTTATTTATATCCCCTTTGTTAATACCCATTTTCCACTTGTATACCTCGATCATGTCTCCCCTCATTCTACGTCTTACAAGTGAATGTAATTTTAGGTCTTCAATCTTTCTTCGTAAGGAAGATTTCTAATGCTATGTATTAATTTAGTCATTCTACGCTGAATGTTTTCTAACGAATTTATGTCCATTCTGTAATATGGAGACCAGAACTGAGCTGCGTAATCTAGGTGAGGCCTTACTAATGATGTATAAAGCTGTAATATAACCTCTGGACTTCTGTTGCTAAACTTTTGATATAAATCCCAGTAATCTATTTGCCTTATTACGTACGCTTAGGCATTGCTGTCTTGGTTTAAGGTTGCTGCTTACCATCACCCCAAGTCCTTCTGCAAATCTGTATGGCTAAGTTCTACGTTATTTAACTTATAAGTGCTTGGGTTATGGACATCCGAGCTTCAGAACCTGCATTTATCTACATTGAACTGCATCTGCCACTTTTCTGACCACGAATTAAGTTTGTCTAAATCTTCCTGAAGTTCTATGACATCTATGTTTGAATCAATTATCCTACCTATCTTCGTGTCGTCGGCGAATTTGCTCATATCACTAGTAATTCCCTCATCAAGGTCATTGTATTATTATAAATAACAATGGCTAAGACTGATCCCTGTGGAAACACCACTTGTTACAAGTCCCCATTCGATTTAACCCTCATTTATGCACACTCTCTGCTTCCTATTGGTGAGCCATGACTGATCCATGACAGCACTTTTCCCCCAATGCCATGAGCTGCCACTTTTTTAACAGTCTCTGGTGTGGTACTCTATCAAAAGCCTTACTAAAGT